>PCFV01000119.1:0-60765 GCA_002812785.1 Phytophthora litchii | reverse complement strand
ATCTGGTATTACTTGGTTTTATTATGTGGACTCTTCGTTTGAACTACCTGGTTGCAGCAGCACAAGAGATAGGAGATACTTATTTGTAGTAGCAGTTTATGCTACTATGAACAAACGCCGGTTTGCCTGACTGACACATTGTTGCAATTCATGCTAAAGCCTTGCAAACAGCCAGTCGTATGCATTTCTCACGCAACAAGTTCTGGCAGCGATAATCCATTGCTGCAGCCACCACCAATGCCAAACCAAGCCGCAACAGTTGATTATCGCATCGTCGCGGTCATTTCGCACCCACATTTCCTGGGCCTTTCTCGAGAACTCGACCAGCCAATCACAACTCAAGTCACGACCGTTTTTCGGAAGCCAGCACCGCGTTACAACAACTAAAACCTGCTTCACTTCTATTTAGGCCGTCCGGTTCGCACGAGTCCTACCGTTATGAGTCCCACGGAGCAGTCCGCGGCATCACCGAGCGTCGCGGACGTGGTGACTGCCGCGCAGCAGCAAGAGCAGCCCCAACGCGCGCCGCCAGCGCAGATGGGATCCTCTGTCTTCGACACAACACACGGTCCAGGGTCCACCACGGGAGGTGGTCGACCTCGAGTGGAGTCTACCGCTAGTGACTACTTTGGCTTCCTGCACCACAACACGGACGAGGATATCCATGTGTTTGAGGAACCTCCTGAGGTCCACGTACTCGGTGGACGCTCCCAGGAGGCCTGGCCTACGCGCTACGTTGAATATGATGTCGAGGTGACGAGTACTTGCTACAGTTAACGGTTATTGTGTACTAACGTGGAGAATGATGGACAATTGTAGTTGAAATACAAGAATTTCAAGTGGAAGGTGGAGATTCCCAAGTCGTCGATCCAAAGTCTCTGGTTTCATATCAAGAGTCGACCGCATCTACGTCATGCACCGTCGACCGTTGCAGCGGAAGAACGCACTGAACATGGAGCAGGAGAATCAGGTGTACCTGAATATGCAACTACGCAAAGTGAATCGCGGTGGCCACAACTACGTAAACTCTTCTTGACATCTTCGGAGAAGTCGGTGAACCCCGAGATGGTTGTGCTAGTACAGCAATTACTGGAGACGGTCGTGAAAGTGCCGCGGTTGCTACGCTCACCATACGTCGCGGCAATGTTTCAGGTCAGCAACTCGACGTTCGACGATGAAATGGGCCGAACTTCCGTTCGTGAAGGCTGGTTGAAAACACGATTCTGGCTCAAAGGTAATCGTGAAAATGTCCGTATCAATCGTGCCTCGGCTTCGTGTGACAACGAATGCTTCAATTGCATGTGTGTGGTGAAACGCGTGAACTTTCGCGCGAAACGGATGCGCTGGGTCTCGCTGAAAACGTCAAGTATTGCCATCTTTGACTCTATTGAGGACACGATTGCTCGCAAGGCCTTCCTCTTTGACAGCAAATTTAACATTGAGCGTGGTCTCGCTACTACCGGTTCTAGCACGACGTTGTTGGTCTCGAACGCAACGTATGTTCTTCAGATGGAGGCAAAGTCGAAGCACGCACTTACGAAGTGGGCCAACGATATTCGTCGTGTAGCGGAGGCTTCGAACTGGTCTCAGGCACACCGAGATGGATCATTTGCTATTCCGCGCAATCCTGTTCACATGACATCGTTCGCACAATGGTATGTGGATGGCAGCGGTGCCTACGAAGCTATTTATCATGCTATCATGTCGGCTAAGAAGGAGATTTTTATTGCTGGTTGGTGGGTCTGCCCGACGATCCATCTCCTACGTCCTGCGGAACAGTACCCGGAATCGAGGTTAGACATTGCGCTGCAAAAAAAGGCAGAAGAGGGAGTACAGGTCTACGTGCTCATGTACAAGGAGATATCCGTGGCGCTGACGCTGAACAGCATGTTCTCGAAGCAGGTACTGAGCAAGTTGCACAAGAACGTGCATGTGTTGCGAGACCCCGATTTCCTGATGAAGCAGCTAGGTTTGTGGTCGCACCACGAAAAAATTGTGAGCGTTGACCAGAGGGTTAGCTTCGTGGGCGGCCTTGATTTATGCTTTGGGCGCTGGGATACCCACAGCCACGAGCTATTTGACGAGCCTGGCAAACCGACAGATTTCGTGGGTAAGGATTATTCTAATCCACGCGTAAAGGACTTCATTGAAGTAGACCGTCCTGATGAAGACATGATTGACCGTAACGAGGTGCCTCGTATGCCGTGGCATGATTGCCACTGCCGTCTCGAGGGTCAGCCAGCCCGCGATGTTGCTCGTCACTTTGTGCAACGCTGGAATTATTCTGTATCTACGCGCAAGAAATCACGAAAGCTACACCACCTTGTCCCTATGAAAGATTACCCGGTAACGATCATGGAAAAGAATGGTCCGCAGAAGTTGACTAAGCGACTGCAGAAGGCTGTGCATGCCGTGCGTGCTATGCGTGGTCTATCAAGAGCTCGTGCGAACACCGACAATCGTGGATTCAATAGTGATCGACGGATGGCGCGGATGTTGAGCAGCCAAAACGAGTCGGGCCATATGCCAATTTTGCAAGACGATAATAACGAGGTAATGCTCGACTTGCCAGACGACGAAGACAGCGACGAAGCATTCGAGAAGCACCAGCAGGAGGTGGCTGCCCGAGGATATCGTGTGAACACGCAGATCCTACGGAGTTTGTCGCTTTGGTCCGGTGGTGTGGCCACGGAACGCAGTATCCAGAATGCGTACATCCGTCTCATCGGATCAGCGCAACACTTCATTTACATTGAGAACCAGTTTTTCGTATCTGGACTGGAAGGAGATCATGGCTGCTCAAACCGCATCGCTAATGCCTTGGTGGAACGCATTCGTCGTGCATCGGACAACAACGAGAAGTTCCGTGTAATTGTTGTGATGCCGCTGTTACCGGCGTTCCCCGGAAAACCTGATGACAAGGATGCCAGTAGTCTACGAGGTGTGATGCACTGGCAATACCGCACTATCTGCCGTGGTGATCACTCTATTTACCAGCGCTTGTACCAAGAGCTGGAGGACGATGACCCGTTCAAGTACATTGCATTCTATGGTCTGCGCAACCACAGCGCTCGTGAAGGTTCTCAAGCTCAGACGGAGGAGGTGTACATCCACAGCAAGGTGATGATTGTGGACGATCGATCTTGCATCATTGGCTCCGCTAATATCAATGAGCGCAGTATGTGCGGTGACCGTGACTCGGAGATTGCCGTGCTTGTTGAGGACCATGAGATGGAGGAAGAGATCGCCATCGCAGATGGAGCGTACAATGTGGGCAAGTTCGGACACTCATTCCGCATGAAGCTGTTTGAGGAGCACTTTGGCGCGAAGCCAGGCACGCCACTATATCAAAAGTACAGTGATCCGGTGAGCAAGGATGCATGGTTCTCTATGCAGGAACAGGCCATGACGAATCACCAGATTTACGACTCGGTGTTTGGATGCCTGCCGTCCGACAGCGTCACAAGCTTTGCTCAGATCGACTCGCATATCCAGTCCGCGCAGGGCCTCGACACGTCTGGCCGCGGTGCGGATGAGGCTGTTGCCGCTGCGACGGGAAGCGGGATCACTGATGCAACCAGCAACAACGATAACGAACGCCGAATGTCCTCGATGAGCGACCGAGCTATGTCACCCCAGAGCAGCAGGAGAGGGACAGGAGGGCGCAAATCGGCGTTCAGCGGTGCCATGAACGTGAACATGAAGGAGAGCGCGCACATCGCCCAGAAGAAGCATGAATTGAGCAACGTGCAGGGCCACATCGTGTACTTCCCACTCAAATTTCTCGTGGACGAGCAGCTGGAGCCCAAGCTGTTCCCGGCCGAACTCTTCCAGTAGCGCGTCCAGTGTCCTTACCAGCTTATTTTTTCTTTCGGACAAAGCGAAAGCCTTTTCAGTACATGCATTGCAAGCAGGTAGCTTGTCGGGTGCTTTAGCGGAACTAGCAATTGAAGATAGCAAACACGCATCACGTCAATGAATTGGATCATCAGTTTTTGAACAACCTCGCCATAATCATCGCTTGAGGTTGCCTCAACAAATGAAGATGTACACCAAATGATGACTAAAGAGTGAACGATGCAGAATGAGCACCTTCAGTGCGACACAAGTGTGCCGCACGCATCTCGCGCACTTGGTTTGACCTCGCTGCCGTATTAAATCACTCTCCTGTGATTTCGCGCAATTGGTAGGCAGCGAGCAGGCAGACGCGCATCGTGGGGTGCTCCATTGTCAACGTCCGACGAGCATCTACACGGATTCCAGTCGATTTTCTGAGCAAAATTTCGTATGGTACCTGTCATATCTCATAGCCTTTACGAGTTGTATTGCGATTGATTAGTATTTAGTGTCATGTCCGTTTAAATGATACTTGCTATATCGAATTTACCTTCGACAGGTAAAATCCCCATACCTTCTCGAAACACAACTGACGTATGCAACGACAGACGCTCCTCTACACTGTCAGAGGAATCGCTGAAGGTGCATCACAACCCAATTGTAAGTCGAGGGCTGCGTTTCGACTGAAGCGGATTCCTCACGTACTCCCGCTTTACTGGCTGATTAAGTGGCGATGGGATTGAAGAAGTGGCTGGGTCTCGACGTCTCGGCGTCGCAGCCTGTGGGACGCAATGTCAAGGGCGACGAGGTGGAGACAGAGGCGCCACTAGACTTCGAGCGTCCACCTGAGAACCACCGCCGCCACACAACGTGGGGAGCGCAGCGAGGACAAAGCCGCACGCCCACGTACGTGCCAAGCCGCCAAAGTGCGCCGGTCCAAAGTCGACCGAGCATCTCCACGCCCCGACAGCCGCAACGTCGCTTCTCGGACGTACAGAACGAGAACGATACCATGACCACAATGGTGACGGCGTTGCAGTCGCCGCCACCGCTGATCGATTCGGATTCCGAAGATTCCAATGTGTCAATTGGAGCTGACGATGAACCGTCCCCTGTGGTGGCAACTAGATCGACACGGTCGAAGACCACGACGGCGACGACGCCGCACCGCAACAGTGTCACCAATACTTTCCGCTTCTCGTGGATGAACGTGTTGGGTCAGTCCACGAACTCGGAGATGGGACAGAATGCCATGGCACAAGTAGCTGAAGAAGACGAAGCTGAAGCTGTAGAACGGGACACCAGAGTAGATGCACAGGCTCGTCGCAACACAGCGCACAACCCGGACGTGGCTTTACGGCCTCAGGACAATGAGATGGGCGTAGTGATGCAGGGCTGGCTCGAAAAGTGTGGCCAGCAATTCAAGACGTGGAACTGGCGCTTCTTCGTACTACGCAATGACGGTGTGCTGTCTTATTACGCTGATGAAACTCTGAAGAAGCTGAAGGGATCTATCGACATCGGATATGGATCGAAGGCAGATGTGTCAGTGCAGACCAACTCCATGGACAAAAACTTTGTGTTTCTGATCGCCACGCCGCAGCGAAACCTCATGATATCAGCGCCGTCGCAGCGCATGATGACCAAGTGGATAGCTAGGCTGCACGCAGCAGGCGCAGTCCCTACCGAACCGTGGGATCCGCTTCGTAAGACTGTCAAGTTTTACGTGCGCGATACGGAGTGCAACCACGAGTGGAAGCGCTACGATGACCCCACTTCGTATATCCACATGGAGGGTTGTCTACTGAAGCGGGGTCACGTGAACAAGAACTGGAAGAACCGCTTCTTCCGAATTGAAAAGGGTGAGCTGAGGTACTACACCGAGAACCAGAGCGACTTGAAGGGGTCAGTGCCATTGAAAGACACGATCGTTAGTCCTGGTATGGCGCAGTGTCCTGATGGACGTAAATACTACTTTGTCCTGACAACAAAGGACGGTAAGTTCGAGATGCATCTGAACGCACATAACGAGAACTCAATGCACTTGTGGATCGAGGCGTTGCAAGAAGCACAGACAGCTCTGGGTAGGATGGCGGGCAAGAAGGGCACAGTGGCGGGTTTGTCTTTGGTGGTGAAGCGTGCCGAGGAGATTCCACTGGGCAAGATTAGCGTGCTATTCAAACGACCTGAAGATATTGATATCGAAATGCAGAAACGCACGGAGGCTTTGATCGTGGCGTCTAGTCCTAGAAATCGCGGTGTTGCAGTGGGCAGCCAATTAATCTCCGTCGAAGGTCGTAGCATTCTTCGAGAGACGTACGCAGAGGCTCGCAAGATCCTGCGTGCGTCGTCGTTCCCACTGCAGTTGGAGTTCATACTGCCGCCGCACAAGCGTGGCGTTCTGATCAAGAAGTCCCGCTCAGGCTTTGAAAACTGGAAAAAACGTGTAGTCATCGTGACGAACGGCGAGATCCACTATTACAAGCAGGTGTCGTCGTACAGTGGAGGCAAGAAGGCGCCAGCCGAGCTCAAGCATCGCAAGTCCTTTTCGTTGTACGGATGCTACCTGAATTTGGTACAGATCCCCGGTCGCGACCTATGCATCGTTGTGGCGCGCTCACCGTCAGACAAACTGGTGCTGCAAACCCGTACAGACGAAGAGCGCATGGAATGGGCCAGTGTCATCTACTGCAGCATCCGCATGGTGTCACAGGGCATCACATCAGGTCACATTGAGAACCTGCAGCTCGAGCAGTCTCGTTTGCCGTCCAAACACATGCCGTCCGACCTCCAAGGCAGTTTCAAAGACCACGGCCAGCTCGAGTCCTAGCCTGCAATGCCCCAAACGACAGCAACAACCATTTATTTATCAAAGCAGCACAAAAGTATCTTTCGTCATGTTCGTGCGTCAGTCACTCGTCGACATACAAAAGTCAAGACGTTTGCCAGCAAGAGACATCGGGCAGATTTTTTCCGACAAGAAATAACGACACGATGCTTTTTCCACTAATTCTTCGCCATCTCATTGGCTGATATTTGCGCTCGCCAGCGATCCTTTGAGCTCCCCTACGGACACACCCAAAAAGTCGGAGTGCGAGAGAGCACCTAGTCCCCCCTATTTCCTCCTATTTCCTGCTGCTTCGCAGTCGTTTTAGCCAGGTGCAAGTGTCCTGCAGTCTGCAAGTTGTGCTGTAGATGGCTGACCAACAGCTTTGCTCCTAACGTAACAGATTAAAGACGCACAAATGGCGGCGGCTGTGGCTGGTAAGAATAATTATCAATCTATAGAGGGTGGGATGACCTCTCATTTGTGATACGATAATCCAGAAGACAACAGTCTGTATCCGATCGCGATCCTCGTGGACGAACTCAAGCATGAAGACGTACAGCTGCGTCTCAACTCGATCCGTCAGATCCGCATCATTGGTACATTCTTTCCATTGCTGAGACTGTAGGATACCGTGTTAACGGTTTTATGGCACATTATCAGCGGAGGCACTGGGATCGGAACGCACGCAGAACGAGCTACTACCTTTTATGAACGGTGCGAAATGCTGTTTGCTCAGCCATTTTTCGAGCTTCCAGGCCACGTAGATGCTGAAATATGGACATTTTTAATGTTGACCCTCTTTATCCTGATAGACTCCCTGGATGACGAGGACGAGGTGCTGCTGGTCATGGCCGAGGAACTTGGTGACTTCGTGGACGTGGTTGGCGGCCCAGCTCACGCCTATTTGCTGTTGAAGCCTCTCGAGTCTCTGGCGACGGTGGACGAGGCCTCAGTACGTGATATGGCAGTGCGTTCGATCTGCAAGGTGGTAGAGGCGATGGAACCTGATCACGTTGCTGAGCACTTTGTTCCGGTGCTACGACGTCTTGTCACGCGCGACTGGTTCACGTCGCGCATTGCTTCGTGCAGTCTCTTTCAGGTCGGGTATGCGAGACTTCCGGCCGAGATTCAGGCCGAGATGCGGGGGATGTTCGGTCAACTTTGCCGTGACGATACGCCGATGGTGCGTAAGGCTGCGTCTGCTGCGCTTGGTGGCTTTGCTTCCGCAATGGACGGACCTAGTGCCACTCAGGAAATGCTACCATTGTTTTCGACGCTTTCTACGGATCGCCAGGACTCAGTTCGGATACACACAATTGACAACGCTGTTGCGCTGGCACGTCTGGTTCCGGCGGAAGTGCTTCCAACACAGGTGTTGCCGACAATCTTTGAGACTGCACGTGATGGCTCGTGGCGCGTGCGATGGTCTGTGGCCAATCGCTTTCCAGAGATTTGCGAAGCCTTGAATGCGGAGACCGTCAATTCGACGTTTTGTGACTCGGTTGTTTCTTTGCTAGAGGATAATGAAGCTGAAGTGCGTACTGCGGCAACGTCAAAGATTATGGGTGTGGTGCGGCTTCTGCAGCCCCAGCGTACCGTAGAAAAGATTGTGCCGTGCTTTCAGCGTCTTGCACGTGATATGTCGGACCATGTGCGCTCTGCTCTGGCTTCTGTAGTGATGAAAATCGCGCCATTTTTGGGACGAGACCTTACGATTGAGCACCTTCTGCCTCTCTTCTTACTTGTAAGTGATATTTATCTTCTTGTCGCTCATTAGCATGCTTGTCTTTTGCTAACGTGCTGGTGCTTGATTGATTATAGCTGCTAAATGACCAAAATTCGGAAGTTCGCTTAAATGTTATCTCTAATCTGGAGGAGGGCAACCAGGTAAGCGTTGTGAGACGTGAATTTATAGTCAAGAGGTTATGCAATTAATGTGATTAATGCCGTGATCCAGGTGATTGGAATTGAGCTGTTGTCACAGTCGCTCCTTCCGGCAATCGTGCATCTTGCGGAAGATCGTCAGTGGCGTATTCGTCTGGCGATCATAGAGTATATTCCGTTGCTAGCCGCTCAGTTGGGACGTGACTACTTCGAGGAGCAGCTGTCGGAGCTCTGCATGGCGTGGCTAGTGGATAATGTATATTCGATCCGTGAAGCAGCCACGATCAACTTAAAAAATCTGACGGAACACTTCGGTGCTGACTGGGCACGAACCAGCGTGGTGCCACGGATCTTGACCATGCACTCGAACGCTAACTTCCTGCACCGCCTGACGTCTTTGCACGCAGTGAAGGTGCTTTGCGAAGCAATGACCCCCGAGACTATTCAAACGCTCCTGATCCCCTTAGTGGTTGAGCTTGCTCAGGTAAGCAAAAGGATATGATTAATGGTTGCTCAAGGTGTAGAACTGAGATTTTTGTTTCTTTGTACGTAGGATCCGGTTCCGAACATTCGCTTTAATGTGGCAAAAACACTTGAGGTTCTTGGTCCCAAAGTAGACGCGGAGGTATGCACGAACACTGTCACCCCGTGCCTGACGGCGCTGCTGCAGGATGGCGACGCCGATGTTGTCTTCTTTGCGCAGCGAGCGCTCTCGACGCTCGGCTAGTTTTAGGTAGATATCGCTTGTATCTCATTCTCAAACTGCGCAATAAACTCAATCATACATAAAGCAGAAGTACTAACGAGTGCTGTGTTTATCAAACGTGTTCCTCTCTTTCATTTCGCGTGCAAATCTACATGTACTTGCTCCCCATGCAGTCGTACACAGTGTCCGATACCCACCACCTCCACAGAGCTTCAAAAGAGATTTTCGTTGCGAGTGAAGCTTCTAAGCACGTTCCAACTTGAGCATGCATGGTCACGTCATTTAGTTGGATCTGTCTCCAGATTTCATCGACTTCATTGGGATTGAGAGCATCATTCATGCCTAGTTCCTGTGCGAGTGGCTGCAATTGGTCCTTTAGGAGAAACCCATTGGTGCCCCCAAGCTTTTCAAATGCTGCCTTCAGTCTATTTCGTTCGTTTTCAGCATCATTGCCACCATTGGATGTCGCTAGTACTTTCACACGCTCCATTGCGTCTGCGTGACGCTGGAGCTTGCGCAGTTTCGATGTCTGAACACGAAATCATAAGCAGGATGATTAGATATGTTTCAAGAAGTGATAAATATGAAATATGGATACCAGAATCGCCTCTGTAGCTTCGTCTTCAATGCTGTAGCACAATCGGATCGCCTCCGCGTAGGTAGCCATTGCACTCACGTGATCCTACATTCCAATACCAAAAGAAAATTTGAATCCGTGTTCAAATGGAGGCAAACCTGCTTGGTTGATCAAGTTTACTTTGCAAAAAGAGAGCAGCTCTCCTGTCTCAATAAACACTTGGACTTCTCCTTGCACCGCTAAGACGCTCTTAGCAACTTCAGGAAGCTATCAGTAGTACCTGTGGTGAGAAAATCTAGCTTTTCACAATAATTTGATCTTTGGTTGTACCTGGTACAGTCTCTGCGTTTCCTGAAGCATATGATGCAGTTTTGTCTGCATGGTCTCAGTTGCTTCGGCGGCGGTGACATCTTTGTCTTCATCAAGATGAGTCTGGGCAGGGTCTTGTCCGCTCTGGTCAATTTGCCACGCAGTTCGCAGAAGTTTGATTAAGCAGAGGCGGCATTCTTCTCCAACACATTCGTTTATGAGCTACTATTATCACTCCAGGCAGACAATTCATACCTGCAAGACGAAACACAACTTGTGCCAGATCCAATAAAGAAAAGTCTGGGTTATTCGTCCGGCCGATCGTCAGTAGTAGCTAAAGTAGCAGGATAACCATATACATGTAGATGAGCGCTAATGGTGGAAACAAGCGATGAAACAACGCACTTCGTATTTGGTGATCACCGATTCCAACTCGCGCTGCCTTTCGCGAACTCCAGGCTTCATGATGCTAGACCCCGGCGTCAAGACCATTCTTATGCTTGAAACGTTCGACCCGTCGGGCTCTGGTTTGGGGACACCTCAAGTAGCGCACGTACTAAGAGGTCTTACAAAAACCCTACTTTATTTTACTCACGCCGAGGCAGAACCAACTCGTTGGCCTACTACTCTATCAGTGAAAAGGACTAAAATGACTACTTGTGCTACTTGCTCTGTAAAGTGCCTTGGTTGCGAGTGGATTTGAGTCTTGTATGATATCCTTATGTGGAGGAGGATGCCGCACGTCGTCTCTCATAATCTGGGTCATCTGTGGGTAGCTCAAATCGGCAAAGTGGGCACGAGTTATGCTGTTTGAGCCACGGCAGGATGCAGTCTGGGTGGAAAGAGTGCTCACACGGTAGGCGGTGAACCTCATCGTCCACAGCAAAGAAATCCTTGCACACGGGGCATTCAGCGCTGCCATCAACCTCACTTTGAGTTATCTTCACCTTTGGCAGCTTCTCCACGACTTCCTTAGCTGCAGGAGGAGCACCATGCTGAAAATAAAGCAGCACAAATTTCAAGATAGATAACACATCAGCTACAGAGCCTACAATCTCGCATTCGATCATCCTTACCCGGTTGGGGTCGTTTTGCATGAGTTGGTTAATCACATTAGCCATATTGCCAAAAGCATAATCCCCTGGATTGCCCGTCATCATCGGGAACATGCCTCCCAGAGCGTCCAAAATGCCCATTGGGTCTCCACCCTCTCCTGACTCGCTGACATAAAACTCGACAGGATTTCCAGTACTGCTCATGAAACGTGTGCTACGTCCTGTAGCCCCTGACAGAAACTGCAACAAACTGTTCCATAATAATAAAACATGCACAATATGAGCCTCTTCCCACATTTTCATTAAACTTTTCAGAAACTCACTCAGGCAACGGTGGATGTCCATCCCGTCCTTCTTCATTAGCTGGAAATCTCATTGCGGGTCTAGGCCTATAACATAAAAAAGAAAACATTTAAAAAAGAGAACCTTTCTCAAAAATGATAAAACTTCAGTACCTTGGCAATGGGCGATAGCTTCCAAATTCATTGCGAATTTCACCCTGTGCGTTACCTTCAGCTGGGACTGGAGGTGTTTGTGTTTGTGTCTGTGTATCCTCCACTTGTTCCACCTGAAAATCTTGTGGTGGATCGTCCTATTCACAAGAAAAATGATAAAAAAAATGAAAAATGATTACACATCATGGAATTTAACGCGAGAATAGGCAACAAGACAACACACACCTCCTCGATCTCCTCCACGAAGTTTCCGCTACACTGCACACAGCAAACCTCCTCACTGGGCTCGTCCACACGCGTATCCACGGCAGCGCCGCACTCGTGGCACCAGAAGCGCGGCTCAACTGTCGAAGGCGTCGGCGTCATAGTCGAACTGCGACTGACTTGATAATAGCGCGGATGACGCAATCTCATTGGAGAAAAAAAGACATGTGAGATATGGAAGTGAAAGTTAAATATGGGACAAGTTGCACTATACCGTGACAAAGATGTATAAGTTGCTGCATGGTATGTATTTATTCATTTTTTAAAGAATGCTGTGCATAATTCTATGCAACTAAGTGGCAATTGCAGTGACTCAAGCTGCTTAGGCGTATAGTTGCTTGGAGTACGTGAACAGGTTGTGCACACCGCCTTCCTTTTGTGCACTGACGGTATGGCGTTCGAAGCGTAGTTCGCCCTTGTACAACGCAGTGTGCAGCTGTGGGATGGAACGCATGCCCAGGTCCTGGAAACCGTGACGGATGCTCTGCTGGATGTACGGGAGATACTTGTGCACGCTTCCTTGGTCTACCACTGCACCGGACACACCGACAGCAACGTGACTGGCAGCAGCGGCAGCGTGAGCAGCGTGACCGTGACGGTAGTATTCGTGGCTGCCACTGCCGTAGTAGTGCTTCAAACGCATACCATCCTGGAAGAAATAATCACCAGGGGCCTCTGCCGCGCCTGCAAGGCTTGATCCCATCATGACAACCGAAGCGCCCAGTGAGAGGGCTTTAATCGCTGCACCAGGACTTCCGATGCCACCGTCTGCGATGACAGGGACACCGTAGTCCTTCGCAAGAAGGGCAGTGTTGTAAATGGCCGACAATTGGGCGCGACCCACAGCCTTTACAACCTGCGAGGTGGACACGGAACCGACACCCATACCGACGCGCACGCCGTCCACACCAGCGTCAAGCAGGTTCTTCAACTGCTTCATCGTAACAACGTTGCCACCAACGACTTCAACCGACGAGTGCTTTTGCTTGATGTACTAGTAGAGCAAAATAAAACATGGGGAGTTAGCGTGACAAATATTGATGAAAAAGTATAAAACCTTACCTTCACGAGTTCAATTTGGACGCTGCTGTCGCCCTGGCGAGCGTCCAGTGCAATAATGTCGACACCAGCAGCCACAAGCGCGTCGATGCGCGGCTTTGCTTGCTCGTTCAACGCCACAGCAGCACCTACAAGCAGTTTGTGGGTCTCAGGGTCACGCACAGCATTCGGGTAGTCGCGGTGCTTGAGCAGGTCCAATCGAGTCATGAGCGACACAAGGTTGCCTGACGCATCCACGATAGGGAGCGTTCCCTTCTTGGCTTCCTTTAGCGTCTGGTTGGCCTTCTCAAGCGAAATCGGATAAGTGCCAACAACCAGTTGCTCGAGGGGTACCATAATGGTCGACAGAGTCACCGAGCGGTCTTCCACGAAGTCCACATCACGGCTGGTGACAAGACCCACAAGTTTGCCCGTGGGGCATCCGTCCTCGGTAATTGGCACACCCGACACCTTCAGTTGGTCCAGATTAGCGACAGTGTTCGTCGGGTTCAGCACCTTCGGCTTGGGGATGAAGCCGTTCTCGTAGTGCTTAACCGCGCGCACCATCTCTGCCTGCTGTTCGATCGAGTTGTTGCAGTGCAAGAAGCCCAGCCCACCCTGTAGGGCGATGGCAATGGCCATATTGGCTTCCGTCACAGTGTCCATGGGTGAGCTCACAATAGGTGCTGACAGCTTAACCTTCTTGGTCAATCTGGTGGCCACATCCACATCTTGAACGCCGAAGTCAACTAGAAAAATGAATAAAACATAATGTTAACCCCACTCCGAATAGATTTTACTATAATAATGAAATAGAACTTACTGTGTCCAGGCTAAAGTGGAGAGAAGAATGTGGTGAAATGTATCAATAATACAAAATGCACAAAATGAGCATAACTTGACGACTAGGTGAGGTGCAATGATCAGAATTGCGGGATACCAGGGAGATGACGTCGTCGAACGTGAGGCCATTGCTGTCCTTGTTGTGGAAGAGCTGCTCGGCGCTTACGCCGTCGTACAAACTTTCGTCAATAGTGCTCATGCTGACGTTGCTGGAAGATGGCCACGAAACGAAAATGGCTCGTTGAGGACCTGACGCATTTTGACCAATCAAATCAGTTTAAATAAAAGAAATGTATGTTGAAGTTGGATGAGAGATGATAGCTTTAGAGACGACACAGTTGCATGAATAAGTCTTGAGCACGCTGGTCGTCCCATTCGGCAGAATTGTTGTTGCTGTTCGCGGGAAGATAACTGTTTTGTGACGAAGCGGGATACGTAGGAAATTTTGCGGGTTTGGATGGCATTTTCACCTTCCGTCGATTTTCAGTCGCATTGGGAACGGCTTCTGGTGATTCCGACTGAGGCAACATTTGCTTGAGCAATTGTTGTAGCTGCTCTTCTGGTGAAAACATTATCGACGATGTTTGAGGATTGTTCGTCAGGATCGGCGCTGGTGCTTGGGTTGGTCTTGCTGGAGGCAAATATGAACTCGAACTGGAAATTTGATTCGGTGAACATGATATCGTCTCGATGCCAAATAGACCTTCGTATGGGGGAGGCGGCGAGTCGGTACGTGGAAGTACGGGATGACTCGTGACTTGGTTAGAGTACATAGGCTCGCGATGTTGCACGATATATTGCAATGGTCGCTGCGGTGGTGCACGTATCCCGACAGGAGGCAACGTGTATTCATTGCTAAACGATGTTGCCATACGCTTGATGCTGTGAAAATACAGAATGAAAGTAAGAATATAATATTTCGTGCCGCATAGCAAAAACGTACATCTTCTTAGATGGCTTAGACCGGTGGCGAAGCTGAGGCTTTTGCATTCTGGCGTTCAATGCACAATCAATTTTGAACCGCTGTGAAATCAAGCAAGTGTATCGCAATGCAAACGTACAGATTTCGAAGCTCTCGCTCATCAATTTTCTGATGAACACGTGCATTCTTTTGATGGATCGATCGGAGAACACGTTTTGGTGGATACATGAATTCGGCGCTAGCCTGAAGTTGCTGTCGACTTTGGTTATCAGTGAATTCGGCTGATCGAGTATCAGATGGATCCACTTCATGGCTCGGGTGCTCCGAGAAGTCTGAAAGGATCGGGTTAGATGGTATAAAATTGATGTGGAAAGTTTTATAGTAATCTCACAGCCTGGTGTTCGAGCTCGCAGCATCATGTTTTCAAGTTTCAGCTGCCGGATCTGCTCCTTCAGGTCTTTAATGATTTTTTCCTGTTTCAGTTTAGCAGAGAGCAAGATATTAGTCGAAAACAGGTACATCACTGCAACGTGAATGGGGCCTACATGTGGAGTGAGTAGAGCTGTGGGGTGGTTCTTGATTTTAGCAACACCCATTGCGAATTCTAGCGTACGCGTAGATTCGAGTGCAAACTGTGGCGATGAATTCACACAAGCGATCATAAGAGTCTTACAGTTTCCGCCTAAGCTATCCAGCAACAGCATTGTAAGTTTGGAATCGCGGTATGGTACAAATTTTGCCTTCCCTGTCTTGCTGCACTTTGGTGCATTCATTGCCTGAATCACCTGGCTGAGGCAATGAAGACTCCGATTGATATGGCACGTCTCACGGAGTTGTGTTCCCACTGCTCCAGAGTCTGAAGCGCGTTCACTACCAGCCAGATCGACTATCGTGATTTTACCATAACGCTTGCCGGCAAGAGCTGTGTCCGGTGAATTAGGCTTCAATGGAGCTGCATCAATGTAAATTGTAACGAGGCAGTGGCTTCTGTTCGAACGTTCGTTTAACAAGTGGCTAGACTTGGCGCGGTGAGTAGCAGCCGCTTTGACCACTCTTACGATCTCTCGAGCTGTCACGCACTCCACCACGGTTGCATTCTCCAAGAAGAAACCGTGTGTCTTCGAAGAGCGTACCGCTAAAGTCTCCTTTCGTGGGTCAAAGACATCGCGCACTTGCTCGTTGTAGATTTCAACGCAAGTCACACGCAACGTATACTCGACCTCACCCTTTCGAGCAGAAACTGCGTTCATAAGAGCTTGTGCTGTGCGTGGCAGAAGACCATCTTGCTCGTGAAGAGCCATTTTGCGCTCCGTGACACCGTCTTCCTTGCCAAAAATTGTGAATGACTTTCCTGCTCCGGTTTGTCCGTAGGCGAAAATGGTCACTGGGAAGCCGTTCAGTGCAGACTCGACGAGTTCTTTCGCACGCACCTGGTCGAAAACATCCTCTTGTGATGCTGTCGATGACAAAAACGTCTCGCAACGAAATGTGGCAGCACGGGTGCGAGCAGCGTCACTGTATATAAAGAGTTCACCAGGGTTTTCAGGGCTGGGCGCTACGCATTCTTGGTCAGTCACAGAGTTATTGCTATTCCGTCCTGCAACACCGACGTATGGTCGAGCCCGCACCACGACACGTATTTTTTCCTCCTTCTCCATGGAGTTCTACAGGCAACAATTTCTTGGAATCAAACAATGGAGACGTCAGCAATCCGTGCAGAGGAGAGTATTTTAGGCAGAAGGAGACAATTACGTTGGCTATTCATGTGCTGCAGATGCCAAGTAGTGAAGTAGCTGTTGATAAATTACCTTTATTGGCACTGCCAACTACTTCTTCATCCTGACTTCTTCTCACAGTATGCAAACTTCAGGAAAACAGGTTATGCAAATACAAACGCGGCACAGGTATGCTTCAAGTTTCTTGGTAAACAACTTCAACTTACATTGAAAACAATGAGATTCATTTTGTGAGTACGTTTATATGCGTTGCATACGAGTGCAATGCTTCCCAAGACGCTGTCGGAGCTGAGTTGCGCTCCGTTGTTACAGTCTCGATCGGCTGCGCCGCATTGGGCGGTAGTAGATCGGTAGATTATTGCATATTTGAAACATCCTCCACGGAATCCTCCTCAAACTCGAGCGGAATGAGCTTAATGTCACAACCGTCCCGATGCGGGTTCAGCTCAATGACCGTATCCTCGTAGGACTGCAGGTGCGGCACTTTGGCGGCTTCACAACCGGCAAAGTATCCCATGAGGCAACGCAGGATAGATTCACTGCAAATCACCAGCACGTCGCGCTTCTTGCGTTCAAACTCCACAATCAGCGAGCGCAGACGCGAAATCACATCCACGTAGCTTTCGCCGCCCACACCTGGATAACGGTAGCGAAGCTTGTCCTGCAATCGAGCCATATAGTGTTTCGGATAGAAGCGTTCGATTTCCTCGTATGTGAGGCCTTCGAAGTCACCACCACCGAGCTCGTTGAGCAGTGTCGTAGTCACATAGCGCTTCAAGTTGCGGATGGGGAGGTAACTTGCCGTTTCTCTCGCACGCTTCATAGGACTCGTCCATACCTCCATGGGCCGCTCCAGTTGCAGCTGCTCGACGAAGCGAGCGATGGCACGCGCCACGCGGTGACCCTCGGGCGACAGCTCTGTGTCTAGACCCAGGATGCCCTTGCAACTGGTGATGCTCGGTCCGGGGCGTACCAGCCAGATCCGGCGCGGATAGAGATGAATATTCTGCATGAGCGACACAATGTGGCTCTGCAGAAAACCCTGGCAGTATCGTGCTTGGATCTTCTCACCAGCATTGTACACCTTCACGTAGCATGCGTTACCGCCATCCTCCGTGTCCTCAACGGTCTCATAGACCTTCTCATACTCTTGCACACGCTGTCGGAAGTCTGCCAATGCCACTTCGGGATCCTTGTCTTTATAATCCGCGTTCGAGAGCTTTCTACAAGTAGATAAGCACACAATGCAGCAAGTCAGATTACCATCCTGTCACTTGCTTCATCCTATGTGATTTGCAACTCACCGACGGTAGTTGGCCTCGAGTAGTTCCTCGTTATCACAAATGCTCTCCACAAACATGACTCGGACATTGCGGTGTGAGCTCACCTTCTCTAGAATATTTTGTCTACATCATTCACATCACCAAATTTAGTGTTCATCATCCACCTATCCATCCCATCTTTACGTACCTTCGTAGCTTCGTCGTGTTGGTCGCATCGAAGACCGCGACGTGTCCTTGTGTCTCGAGCCACTCAAGCAGATCGTCCAGTGCATCCATAGCCATCTCCTCACGCAGTCTTGTAGCGTCTGAATTATTGGCACTAAAGAAAGTGGCGTCCTCGCCAGCTTTGCCCAATTTGCGACGCAAGTTGCCCACATTGAACATGCGCGTGGGAAAGCCCATCCACTCAATGTATCGCAGCGTCTTGTGCACCACAAAGCTCTTGCCGCGGGCTGGCAGCCCCACCATAACGAGCACGAGTTTCTTCTGCGAAGACATGAGTCCATCGGTACTGCCAGTGCCGTCTGCGCTCTCCTCGCTGCTGTCGCTGTCCACGGACACGGCAGTCTGTGCTCCTTTCTTCCACATCCACTGAGACTTGCGGTCGTCGCCTAAACTATTGAGGCGCTTGAGGCGTTGATTAGCAAAGCGTCGATGCATGGTCTTGAACACCAGTAAGCGCTTGCGGCCATCGCGCACGGCGTCTTGAAGCGTCTCGCGGTAGAGCACTACCTGCAGAGCGAGAGCCAACGCCAAGGCTACGGACCAGCCGGCGCCGGCTGGACTTGGAAGACTGGGTATATTGAGCTTCATGCGCAGGATCGAGGTCGATTGAGTTGTGCGCACTCAGCGCGTCTTTGCTAAATGGCGAGATGGAAACGCTCCAAAAGTTTAACGACGCTGCGTCCGAGTGAAAGTGACCGTAGGATTTGCGGCTAGTAGTAATTGGACCCGCATTACGGGACAAAGCTATCGGACACACTAAGCAGAAAATTGCGAATCCTCGGCATAATCGGCGAGGGCGGAAGCTGCTGACGCACGTAGCGAGACACTTCCAATCTCCATGCATAAGCAGCATAAGCTTCAATCGCGCGACGCGGCTGCGAGACGGATTCAGGTGAATTGCCATCAATATTATTTAACGACTCAAACTGTAGCTATGTGTCGACGGACGTGTCCGCCACGTACGTGGCAGTGCTGACTCCATGACATATTGGCGCCTATGCAACTGCAGCGTGCCTTCCGCGGCTGGCGGACGCGTCGCCGCATTGTGCACCAAGTGCGTGAGGACATGGAGCTGCTGGTCGCTGATATTCGGCGCCAAGTGGACGGCGACTGGGCGCTGCTTGGGCCGGCGGCGACCTCGTCCTTCTTGCTGGACTGGGGCGTTGATGGCAAGCTGCGGCTACCGCGGATGGAGGACTCGATCTTTGGCATCTCAGTGCGCTTTCCGGATAAGGAAGAGGAGCATGACGACAGCAGCGTGGCTGATGCAAATGTGGATGAGCAAGTTGCCAGCTCGGACACTGAGCAAGAGGCGGCGAATGATCCCGACGAAGCAGCAATGATTGTGCCGTTTGAATCAGGTCTTGATAGCACGTTGAAGAACTGTTCGCAGTCTGCCGACGAAAGCCCTGCCGGTCAAGCTGTTGGTCCACAAGAGGCCAACGCGGAGATCGCAGCTCACGAGATCAGCTCGGACACCAGCACGCGTGACGCGCGCGTGTCGGCTGTAGAAATACGCGGCAACGCGCTCCAAGCAGAAACGTCAGCGGGGTTACAAGCGGAAAATGTGAACAGAGCGCTGCAGCAGACAGACAAAGATGGGAACACCCAGCTGGCGAACGTTCAGGAGATCCTCGCAACACACTCGCGAGCTGAAATCCTGCTAGAGATTGAGTGGGCACGCCAGGCACTTCGCGACAGGAGAAAGGTATGGCGCTTGCTTCACAACAATGCCAAGCTCGTGATGCATCCCCACAGTATTTGGCCTGATAACGTGTCCGTCGTATTGTGTTCCTTCAGTACCTTCGATCTAAGAAGCGCGTTGAACGCAGACCGAATATGGTTCTTGCGTGAGCATCGAACGACCATGCGGATGTGAATCCATCTCCATTGTTATGCCAACGCATTCCATTAATTAATTGACTCATCCTAACATCCTGTCATCTATTCGAGTCATCGTGTAAGACTGCACTAGAGTCCGCAGCATTACGCACGCATTGGCAATCTTAGAAGCGCATATCATGGACGCGGTCGTTCTTGGTCAACGTGAACTTGGCGTTCAAGTACTCGCGCAAGTACGGCTCGTTCGCCAGCTTCTGCATTAGCAGGGCATCAACAATCTTCTGGTCCTTCTTGCGTTGCTCCGCGATCACAGGTGCCGTCTACATGACACAAGACCACCGTCAGTTCAACAGGTGGAGGAACTTTTGCGATCCCAAGCGCATTTTGCAAACCCCACAGCCCCTCGGCTCTCACAGGGACCACACATAATACACGAGATCTACACAGGAAATACAATTCACTGGTCAACGTACCAAAGATTGCTGTGCTGCAAAGAATCGTTCCTCCTTGCTGCTCTTCTTGGCTGTTTTGTCCTTAGTAAAGTAGTCGTCGTCGATCTCTGGCAGCTGCACGTCGGACAGGTCCATTCGCGTAGACGTGGCAATGACAAAGGCCTGGTTCACGCGACGCAAAGGCACGCCGTTCACCTTGTAAGGGCCGGTAACCAGCAGCGTACCTGACGGTAGTTGCTTGAGGAACACCACGCGCTTGCCACGGAAGCGTCCGGACAGCAGGATGAGCACCGTTCCGGGTGTAATGGACTTGCGTAGCTTGGCTGTCTTGACGCTATTGCGCTTTGTCTTGGCGGACGGCAGCGGCTTGGGAATGTAGTCAGCCGGGTACCATTTCTTGGCCGAGTGCACGGGCTGAGGGACCTTCTGGGCTTTGGCCTTGCTGTTTACAGTGCTGTGAGCGAACACGCGGCCGTTGGTCTTGGCTAGACTATTGGCTGAGATGGCGTTGATGCCTCTCGCCAGCTCAAAATTGGCACGTTTCTTGGGTTCTTGGACGCCCATTTCAAGATAGATTTAGGCTGGAAAATATATGGACGAGGAGAAAGATCTATCGTTAGATGCATGGAGGGTTGGAGATTGATGATGGCGAAGACATGTTGGTTCACTTGCGCCTACGGGCGCATGTCTACAGAAGGAGAGTTCATCGCTTACCTGCGGACTTTGTTGCTTCGTGAATGGAGACCGCGAAAAGGGAGGCGATAGTTTTAACCAATCAAAAGCGACTGTTTCTACCAATCATACGCTAGATCGACAAGTTTGAAGTGGTGGCCTTGTTGCAGTCTGTGTATTCATAATATTCATAACAATTTCCCTTCATCCATCGGATGATGTTTTACCAGAGTATTTTCGAACACAATTTTACCCAATTTCAAGAAACAACTCGAGCAAACACCGTAACAGTGAACCAGTATAATATATCGTACTGAAGCTTCCTACTTTGTAGCGTGTGAACAGACTGTAGGTCCAGAGTGGAGGAATACGTTCCCACTAACTCGAAGTTATTGATGCCTGCGAAATAGCACCTCAGGTTTTGATGTCGCTACTATAATCCAATGAAGACCTGTCTTACGTCTACGGCTGATAAATTAGTGTTGTTAGTGGTATCTCTATCTACACGTCTATTGTCTACATGATTACGTTTATGACGCTGTTCCGATGGGCGCGAAGCTACCGTGTTGCTCTTGGACAAGCCACACATCGTCGATCACTTGTCCGTAGAGTCCACGAGCTGCTGGGTTCTCAGGGTCGGCCTCAATTTGCTGCCAATGGAGGTGTGTGGCATTCATGACCTCCATGCGCGAGTAGCCAAAGATGGAGTTGCGGAAGGCATCCCACACCTCCGTTGGTCTCTCGAAAGACTTACGCATGTTCGATGTCATGTACTGCCCCGATGCACCGGTCAAGATATGCGTGGTAGCACGCATGTTATGTGTGCGCTTCCACGTTTGCGACTTGTACACATCAAAGGCTCGTTCGTAGTTGTGCTGATGTCCGCAAAGGTACAGGTCAACTCCGTGCTTGAAAAACTTGTCCTCAAGCATGTTCCGCAACATGGCGGCCGTATCGCCGCAGTTCGTGTCATCAGAGGTGCAGTACATAGGACGATGTCCAATAACTACAAGCCACGGTGTCTGCTCGCGGTTTGCGTTAGCTTTGGCAAGGTCTTGCTCCAGCCAGGCTTCCTGGCGCGCGATCACGTCTCCATCTACCTCTAGTGTTTTCTTGAAGTAAATCTCCGTAGAAATGATCGTAAAGTGCACAAGCCCCACGTCAAACGAGTAGAACCAATTGTTTGGTACCTCCTTGGGCTCTGCATCCTTTGAACGTCCACCAACGTGCACGGTCTGCACACCTTCGTTTTCGTTGCTTGGCATGAGTCGAAAGCGTTGCGAGTAGTGGCTGAATACATTGTGAGTCTCGTGATTGCCTGGGCACACCATAAACGGCACACTAGCAGCAATGGGTTCAATCTCCTGCATGAAGATATCTCCGACGTGACCATCAATCATGTTCAGGTCGTAGGCGTAGTCTCCAACAGACACGACACCATCAACAACTCCCTCAGCAACTTCTGACTGCATCATCGGCAATGTAGCCGCGTTCTGGTAGCCAATATCCCCCGTCACCAAAAATCGCATCGGTTTTGGCTTCTCTCCAGGAGCCAGCGGTGCTGGTGCAGTCTTCGTAACATACGGGATGGACCACGATGCGTAGTGTGCGTTGCCGACAACGTACGTGTACCTCGTGTCCGGCTTTAATCCCTCCAGTCTCACTACATGCAACCAGCGCTTGGATTGCTTCTCACCATCATCCTCAAACAGCGTCGTATTAGCCCAAGCTGTCACAGGCGTCGCGTTTGGGCCTTCGACCTCAATAGGAGCATGGTAGCCTTCCACCAATTGCAACTGAGCGTCACCTTCTCCACAAAACTCTTTGGTCATCCACTGCACGGCCAAACTGCCTGGTTTCAGTCCGTACGCTGTGTGCACGTGTTTGGGACGGCATCGCTCGGCTTCGTCTCCTCGAAATGGGAGATTAACACCTAGTCGATGCACTGCCGACCAGCCGTGGAACACTGAGCCAACAATGAACTCGTAAGGAGCGTCATGTTCTCCCTCTGGCAAGCTAATAAATGCTGTGTGTGTAGTGAACGTGGCTCCGTCCGTCGTATACGTGATCGCCTCCTTCCTGGAAAATGGCTCCTCAGTGTCTCCACTCACGAGCATCGTGTCGTTATCGCCCAGTCTACGGTAACGCACTTCCACATCGGCCGCAACGTCGTGGCACGACCGCCACGGGTTAACGAGGCCAGGGCTGGGGTCAGCCGCCTTCTGCAGCTTTACCTTGCGGATGTATGTGCGTCGTGTGGCCCATTCCACTACAGCGCGTGTGCCCACGACGGACGAGCGGATGTCGTACGGCACACAGTTCTCCACCTCGCGCTTCTCAAAGTCGCTGGCGTCTTCAGGTTCCTGCTCACGAGCGACAACGGCAGCTCGTGGTGGAGGAGGAAGAACGAGCGAAGATGCACCGACGACCAGCGCCATCAAGAGCACGAGCAAGCTGGAAGTCTTGGACACCATGGCGGACGGTTGTGGATTTGAGACTGCTGGACGTCGTTGCAGTTTTGCATGACGATGGGAGATCGGAATGTACTGGATTCAGTATGAGAGGGAATCTTGCGCTTCTTGCTATCTGTCCCCTTGATTTAATGACATAAATTTGTCACAAGAAATGACTTATACATTATTGAAATAAGTGGAGGAGATCATCCTGTGTAAAAGGACAGCAAAACATTCGTCTCGGATTGTGATGGAAATGCCCAAGAGCTCTCTGAGAGAGCCTCTCACTTTGGTCCATTTTGCTGCAACTGCTGTGTATGCTCAGCTGCGTGGCAAACCATTTTCTGCCGCACACTTAGGATTTCAAAAAGCGATTGGCCAGCGCAACATTACAGTTTCGTGCGAGATTCCAAAAGGCTGTCTCTACCAGATCTAGCAAGATGTACCTTGCCACGAACTCGAAGTTAATTGCTTGGTACTGGTCGTTTTGCTGTTGAAGATGAAATCTGTGGTGTCTGTTGACACGGCGGCTTGCGGTCGCATTTGCCCGCGTTGATCTTGAAGCAGTCATCGTGGACGTGCGTGTATGCGCACATCGCACACGATGTATAAATAATTAAAGGTTTGTAGCACAACGATAAGTCACGAAAGTAGCAGAATTTATTGATAAAGAGCAGAACGATACTAACTCTCTGTTAAAAGTGACATCATGATAGCTTCTAGAACAGATAACTACGTAGGCATTTCTGTGGATACGCTGAGGTGTACACAAGACAGCAATCTATAGGTCGTATTCAGTAGTACCGTCGATTCCGTATCGACATGCATAATTCCCTTGATTGAAGCATTTATGTTGCCGGAATAGGAGCAACTTAACTGTGTTTACGTTGCTTAACCCAATGTACCCAATCAGCGCACTTTCTCAACCAGCGTCAATAGCGAACCAAACTCCAATCAATCGAGTTCCCTGTGACCATGACGGACGCGACGCCCGAGACCCCCTCTGTGAAGCAGCCCACGTGGTTTCCGCCGCGCCCCATCGAGGGCTTGACGGAGTACTGGGACACGCACTACCCGCTGCGTCTGTACAACAGCATGACGCGCTCCAAGAACGCCTTCGTGCCCATGAAAGGCAAGCGCGTTCTGTGGTACATGTGCGGCCCCACAGTGTACGATCAGACGCACCTGGGTCACGGCCGCACCTACACGTGCTTTGACTATGTACGTCGCATCCTGGAGGACTACTTTGGACTGGAAGTGGAGCTCGTCATGAACATCACGGACATCGACGACAAGATCATCCTGCGCGCGGCTGAGACCGGCTGGCTCGAAGCCAATCCGGGCAAGGAGCTGCCCAAGGACAAGGACGAGAAGGCCAAGCTCGTTATGGAGTGGGCTGCTCAGCAACCTGCCGAGGACAATATGAGACGCACACAAGAGCTGTCCAAGTACTGGGAAAAGTCGTTCCTCGACGACATGGCGGCACTTAACATCAAGACTCCCACGGTCATCACTCGTGTGAGTGAGTATGTGCCAGAAGTGGTGGAGTTTGTGGAGGGCATCATTAAGAACGGCTTTGCTTATGAGAGCAACGGCTCCGTGTACTTTGACACCGCGGCGTTTGGACGCTCCAAGGGCAAAGCATACGGCAAACTGTTGCCTGAGAATGTTGGACAGTCGGAGCTGTTGGCAGAAGGTGAAGGTGCACTGTCAGCTGGACAGTCCGACAAGCGCAATGCCAGTGACTTCGCTCTGTGGAAGAAGTCTAAGAGTGGCGAACCGTTCTGGCCCTCGCCATGGGGTGAGGGACGTCCTGGATGGCACATTGAGTGCTCAGCCATGGCAAGTGATGCACTCAAGCACCTTGCTGGAGGCAAGATTGATGTCCACTCGGGAGGCATTGATTTGCGCTTCCCGCACCACGACAACGAGATTGCGCAGTCTGAGGCGTACTTTGACTTTTCGCAGTGGGTCAACTACTTCGTGCACACGGGCCATCTCAATATTGAGGGACTGAAAATGTCGAAGAGCCTGAAGAACTTTGTGAAAATCCAAGAGGCACTTATGGACAACTCCCCGCGTCAGTTGCGCTTCTTGTTCCTTCTACACAAGTACAACGTGCCCATGGACTACAATGACAACTCGATGGACGAGGCCGTTGGTGTCGACCGCTTCTTCACAGAATTCTTCGCGAACGTCAAGGCCCGCCTTCGCGAGCTTGGTGTCGAAAAGACCCAGAAGTGGACGCCCGTAGAGAAAGCCCTGCACGGTGCCTTGCTGGACTGCAAAGACAAGGTGTTCCGTGCTCTGAGTGACGACATTAACACGCCGTTGGCGTTGCTGCACCTGCAGCAGCTTGCCAAGGAGGTCAACCGTTACATGGCAGGAGACATCGAAAAACAGGCTTCAATGCTGATTCGTGCCGCCGCAGAGTACATTACACGCATCCTGTCGATCTTTGGTCTTGTCACGTCGGCTACGGACATTGGTTTCCCGCTCAGCTCGGGGTCGACTGGTGGTGCCGACCAAGAAACTGTGCTTACGCCTGTACTGGACATCTTTGCTCAATTCCGTGACGAGATCCGTGAGGCTGCTCGCTCTGCAGCTGCGGAAGGTGGCGACGTTAAGGCTCTGGCTAGCGCTGTATTGCGTTTGTGCGATGTGGTGCGTGACGAGAAGCTGCCGTACGCTGGCGTGCGTCTGGAAGACCGCTCTGCTGGTGCCGCTGTGTGGAAGCTGGCGAACAAGGACGAGCTTATTGAGGAACTAGAGAAAAAGAAACAGGAGAAGGTTAGAAAAGAGGAGCAGAAGCGGCTGCGATTGGAAGAGGAGGCCCGCAAGAAGGCGGAGCTGGCTGAAAAGGCCAAGAATCCTCCCAGCGAGATGTTCCTGGGCATGAAGGACAAGTACTCCAAGTTCGACGACAATGTAAGTGATGCTGTGGCGTCAAAGGTGTGATATTCGTTCTAACTTATTGGTGGTGGTGGATGTGGAATTTTTCCAAATTACAGGGTCTGCCGACGCACGATGCCGCGGGTGAGCCTCTGAGCAAGGGCCAAGCAAAAAAGCTGGCGAAGGAGCAAGCCAAGCAGAAGTCGCTGTACGAGAAGCATAGCAAAGCTGGCAACTAGAGATAGCGGTTCCTATTCTGAAGATTGTGTTGCGTGTTCTTGGAGATAAGCGCGTAATGCATGGTGCTTGCACCGGTAGCTACAGAGACATCCGCCTCGAACATTGAGTGCTACCGAAATTGCCTGACGTGACAGCAAGCGTTAAGTTGGCAATGCCAACTGCATTGTACGTGCTTTTCGGTAGTCAGCGTGCCTTCTCGCTAGTCGTCAGTGTGTTTGACTCGTACCGGTACGTGCAGGTTCACTGTTTTAGTCAACAAGACACTTGTGTCTGACTTGGTTAAATCAGACAGAAGTCTTGACGGAGGCAACACGCAACGAAGTGGCTGTTAGACAAATGTATGAAGTTTATTATGCTGATGGTTGAAGTGCTCTAGCTCGTTTGATTGGATCGGACAAAGAAACGGCTTTAGGTTTTGGTCTACAACGACCGTTTTCTGTCAAGCTGGATGCTTGCCAGCCCTTCAGTGTCCACCGCCAGTGACCGGGATTAATAATGAACTAAAGTTAGGCAACGTTTGCGGCGTCCAATTGCAGTGTCCATCATGATTGCCTGCCGCTTGCGTCTGAGCTTTTCCCCATCTGAGACCATAAGTTGGGAAAAAGAACTCGTTCGCTCGAGCCGAGTGTGTAGACGATGGAGGTGGTGCTGAGTCCCAAGACCGGCGGCCCCTACGAACGCATGCAACTGACACCGAACCTGGAAAAGTGAGATGGTTTTGCATTGATTAAGGGTTGGGTTGGGTGATGGAGGTCTGACTGTGTCTGCAGGCTGCGAGACCCATCGGTCGTGAGTGGTATGAATTCGCTCAGTGCGGCTGAAATGGGAGAAGGAGACAACAATAACCTGCTGCACACCTTGGAGACAGTGAAGGAAGGACCACGACGACAGCTCAAAGTCATGTCAATTGTCGGCTTGTGTTACTTTGCGGTACGAATCGAGGGGGTGCGTCTGACGCAACAGTTTGCTAACTTACTTTCATGTGATATTGCAGGTGTGTGGTGGACCGATTGGATCTGAGTACATTATCTCGGGTGCGTTTAGTGTTTTCTTACGAAGTTCCTACAATACTTGCGTGTTAACTCGTGTGTTTTGCTTGTCGTTTCAGCTGGAGGATCATTGATCGGTTTCATCTTTTTACTGCTGTTCCCTTTCATTTTCGGAATCCCAATCGCTTATGTCACGGCGGAGCTGAGCACTACTTTTCCCCAAGACGGTAAATGTTCATACTGCCGAGATCCATTGGAGTAATGGATTGATTCGTTTGTTGCTCTCATCCACAGGAGGTTATACTGTGTGGGTGCTCAATGCGTTGGGACCCTTCTGGGCGTTCCAAACGGGCTATTGGGCGTGGGTTTCGGGTGTAATCGACAACGCAATCTACCCGGCACTAGCAGTGGCAACGTTTACTGATGTCTATGGATCCATTAACTCACCAGTTGCAGAATATTTCATTAAAGCAGCCATCGCTTTGGCATTGGCACTGCCGAACCTGTTGGGCATCCGTATCGTGGGTCGTGGAATGGCAGTGATGTCCATCTTCGTCATGATTCCGTTTGTTGTCCTCTTTTTCTGGGGGATGATTCGCGCAAAAGACTGGGGCGCGGTGGGCGAGGTTCGTCGCGCTAACATTGTCTATGATGACAATGGAGACTTTGTCAGTATGTCAGGCAGTATTGACGTAAGTGTAACTATGGCTGGTGGGGAATTAGCTGAACTAAAACTAACTTCATACGCCAATGTGTAGATCGATTGGTCTCTGTTGATCAACACACTCTTCTGGAACTTCAACGGTGCCGTGGGCATGTCGGTGTTCGGTGGGGAGGTGGCAAATCCTGGACACGCGCGCTACTGATCTCTGTGTTGTTGGTGGCGCTTACGTACTTGGTGCCACTGTACGGTGCTACAGTGTTCAACTCGCCACATTGGACAACTTGGGAGGAAGGATCGTTTTCGGGCATTGCGGAAGACATTGGTGGCAGCTTTCTCTCGAACTGGGTCGTGCTAGCGACTTTCTGCAGCAATGCTGGCATGTACATTGCCGAGCTATTTTGTGACTCGTTCCAGATCCTGGGTATGGCAGAGTGCGGGCTTGCTCCAGCATTTCTCGCAGCGTAAGTCTCTTTTCGTCTTGTGTTCTCTCTGTTACTGAGTCCTTCTTGTTGTTGACTTCATAATAGGCGCAACAAGCAATTCAACACCCCCCACAATGCTGTCTTTGCGAGTCTTGTGATCATTCTCGTGCTCATCAAGTTTGAGTTCGACGAAATTCTAGGCATGACCAACGCGCTCTCGGCTTTTTTCAGCTGCTGATTCTGGTCGCATTCATCAAGCTGCGCTTCTCGCAACCGGATACCGAGCGCCCATTCAAAGGTTTGTCTTTGAATCTTGAACTCACGTTTGCTTGCCAACTCACTCATTGGATCATACGCTATCATGACGATATAGTTCCTGGCAACATTACAATCCTCATCATTGCCCTCCTTATCCCGACCGGATTGCTAATCTATATCGCCGTGGATGTTTTCTTTACACTCGTTCCGGCGTTGCTTGTGGTGGGCATGACTCTGGTCGGTCTGCTATACGCTCGTTAGCGAAAGTTCACCCGCGCTCAATTCTGCCAGCTCGCCACCAACACCGAGTCTTGACAAAACGCAAGGAGATTTGATCATCAAATTCAAACCACCGAAAATCTCAACGAAAAATAGATCGAATAGGTCGTTTCGATCATTCGCTTTGTCTGCTTCACAGCCTTATTGTCTGAAAATGAGTGTCAAGATCCCGTTCAAATTCGAGGAATTCTACGAGGCGTTTGGCAAGTCTGTGTCGTCCGATGTCATTTTTGCTGACGGACAAATCCACATACTACCGCGTCAGAAGGAATCCCAGTCCGAAAGCACCAAAAAGTGCACAGACTCAGCGCCTACTCTACCTGTAATCGATTCCGAGAGTCCTATTAGAAAACTTGCGAAAGGACGATTGCTGGATAGCGCTGATCGACGTCGCCTGCCATGGTCCATTAGAGCGTTGCTGGAAGCACAGGAACCTGACGGTAGCTGGGTCTACTCAAGTAGTTTTGAGTTTATTATCAACGGCACTGCTCCACCTCCCATGGATGGTATCTCTGGCAAAATGTGGGCCACTGCGATTGCTATCACGGTCTGGCGCCAATTTCCAGAGTACTTCGAGCTACTCGAAACGAGTTATGAGAAAGCGATGCTGCACGCTGACGAAAATGTCCTCCGCATCGTTCGCTCAGTATTGCAGTTTGACGCCCTTGATCAGGTACGTATCGTTTTGCATGACATCAATACAAGTGCTGATATGAAAGCATTTTCAGATCCGTCCTTATAAAAGTGACGAGGCTCGCGCCATCCGAGAGAAACTAGCTCGCGAGGCTGCAGAGAAGAGGGAACTAGAGCTCAACGAGGAGCTTAAGATCACTCGCATGCGAGAGGAAGAAGTTCGAATAGGCAAGTTCAGCTTGGTTCATGCTCGACGACTTCCGATGCCGACACAGCAACTACTTGTCTCCGAGTTAGGCAACGAGATCACCTCATCTTTACCTCCAATTTTGACGCATGAAACAAAAGCCATCGCTCGGTTCCACTCCACATTCAAAGTTGGTCAACTCGTCGAATGCTGTCGTCGTCGTCGCACCAATGACTCAGCGCTAACAACTACCAAGACACCTTCTCGCTGGCATCTTTGTCGTATTGCTGGTGTTGATGAAGAAAGTCGTTTACTACAATTGGACTTCCTGGATGGCAATTGCGAGCGTGAACGGAGGGTTCCAATGAAGTTTGTTCGCGCTACTGCTGCAGGCGCTCAAGAGATCCGAGAAGCCGAGTTCAAAGCACTGAAAAGCTCGTGGAGTGAGCCTATTCTATACAAGGCTGAGATCTATCGTCTAGAGGAAGCCCGCGCGGTCAAACTGAGGCCGCTACCATGGGACGATAGACATCATCTCATACTGACAGACCCTACCGCAGCAGGCGAAGACGAGGGACTAGTACAGGAGGACTATTGTAGAGCAAGCTCCAGCCAGCGTCCAAGCTCGTCGACGCGACGGCCGCTATCTCTAATGGAGTCAAGACAGGATACGGATCGCCCTACTGATACGCTTTTCCAAACCGCTGCAATGGTTTTGCTACAATACGATCGCGCTTACACGTGCGTCCAAGAAACCGCCCAGATTGGCACAAAGCGATTTTCCGCAGCAGTGTTATACCGAGAGCGCTTCAACGCGTTTGACGAGTTGGCAAACTCGATCGTTGTGCTTGTAGAGAGGACTCTGGACGCCCTAGAGGCCATTTGGAGGTGGAAGCAGAGCGATGCTTCTGATAGCAGTCCCAAGTCGTTCATTTGGAAGGGAAGCGACTTCATCATCACGGTATGATAGTTAAAGTTGGTGTGGCAAAGTATCTAACACTTTTCTCTCCATCGTTGTTGCTGGTCCTGCGGGCAGCTCGTGAGGTCTTTGGATTTCCTGGGAAGGCATCGTGACCTCGTCGAGTGGTATGGTGAGGAGTTCCCCCTAGACGGAAACCCGTTCATGCGGGCGTCATCGCTGCTGGACAAGGCTGAGGAGCGTGGCTTGCAGATTGCAGCCAACAGACAGACTGCACCGAGCACACTGCGTCGAGCGGTGAGTATACAGCGCAGCACCACGAGGTTCAGCCAACAGACAGACTGCACCGAGCACATTGCGTCGAGCGGTGAGTGTACAGCGCAGCACCACGAGGTTCTATTTTCTCATGGGTTCGCTCTTTTGGTTCGATTTTTTGATAGTTGAAACTGCACAAACGTCCGGACGACTCGACATCGCCACCAACGTGGTGGCCAGAGGCTCGTTACTCGCACGAGTTGGTGCGCCGCATCGATCTGGCCGAGCAGGTAGGGTGCGTTGTCTGCAGTGAGGCTGGCCTGCTACTCTAACCTGCGTTTGCTGCTACAGACACTGCTCGCCGATCTGCGCGAAGTGAGGGTGGACCAAAGCGCGGGATGATGGGAATATATTCAGTTCGCGACAAAAGTATCTAAAGGTCTCGCTGTACGCCTCCTTTGATGCTGTCGCTGGGAGCGCGGCGGCCGGCGTGGTTGGCCTCCATGCTGAGGCGGATGAACTCCTGTGTGTACTTGCGGTCGGCCTTGATAGTGCCTTCGGGTGGCACGTTGAAGTAGGTCCGGCCGCAAATCTCCTTGCGAGCTTTCGCAGGGTTGTTGACAGCCCACGTCTGCTTTGCGTCTGCGCGTGGTGTGACCTGCAGAAAAGATCGCGCACAGTGAGAATCGTGGTTCAGCGGGAATCGTAGACTCGCAGTCGCATCGTACCGATCGCACGGTGCGCAGTTTGTCCTGGAACGGTTGTCCGTCGTACGTGACCTTGCGCTGGATTGCACCCTTGGCCTCCACCACGCTGGTGGGCTTGAACACGCCTGGCTGCCGGTCATTTCGCATGCATGAGTCCAAAGTGGGAAGATAAAGTGAGATAGGATATCTCTGCCGTGGAAACGTACTGTGTTGCCATGAGCATGGTGTCGACTGAGCGGCACAGCACTGGCCTTGGACTCCGAACCTTCGGCTGCGCGTCGCTCTTGGCGAGCCTTGGTGTGCTTGCACATGATGGCGGACCGGAACATCGTCAGCGGCAACGTGGCATCGAGCTGTAGCCGAGAGAACGAAACAGGCGTCAGTACATCGTGGAATCGTGCGGTCGACGCGAATCCTGACACTTCAAGAAAGACAGACCGAGTCCGGCGAGATGAGGCGGTTAGCGACGTTGTTGGATCTGGATCGCTCGGTGGCGTCGACAGTTGCAGCGGCGGGAGGAGGTGGCTCCTGCACTAAGACGATGCTGCCACCGTCGGTCTGACCCGTGCCGATCGTGGCCAGCGACGGAAAGTAGCGCACCGAGCGAAAGTTCTCGACATAAGCGTCCTTATACAGCCGCTTCTCGCGCTCAAACGCGACAAGCTCCGATTTGTCAACCATTGCGATCTACTAGCAGTGCAGGAGAAGGCTGTTCATTTCATCGCGGTGGGACCCTCAGGATCCCGAATTAGATCGGATACCCACGCTGGCTTTTATTAGGGTGGACTGCAGCGTCGTGTTGTGTTTTGCTGACTCCATATAGCGATCGACGAGCAGGAGTGCCTTCACGTACACGTACCACAGGCCCTCTGTTGCTGCCTGCTGCGAGCAGCGCGACCGTGTGGCGGGCACAGTGGCTTCGATGTGCTGCAGCGGCGATCATGCCAGGCGAACTCGGCTGGCAGCAAATCGACGAACTGGCCTCGTGAGCTGAACTCTTGGCAAGATACTTTTGCCTTCCCTACGCCTCTTCGAGCCGGCCAATCAGCGCCGCGCACGGCCAATCTTTCGCATGCCCATCGCCCCGCCCATCTCTCGCGCGTTTATCAGGTGCAGCTTGCAGTGCTGGCTCCTAGCGACGGGCTCCGCTTGCCGCGTTCTCTTCACCACTCGCTCGCCTCGACCTATCTACCCCCGCGCCGCCACCTGCCGCAGCCTCCCGGGGATATAAAACCCCGCGCGCAGCCTTCTATGCGCGAAGGGATGAATCCTGCTTCAAACACACCCGCCGATCTTTCTCGACACGACGCGATCGACTTGACCGCTGCCGTGTGGTACCGCATCAATTGAGGAGGAATTGTGGAAACGCCGCGCCCGCTGCCCACGAACAGCCTCTGGAGACTGCCGCTAGCATGCAGCGCCGAGCGCACGACAGCTCGACAGGCGGCAGTCCTGCTGGTCCCTGCTCGCGATCTTCTCCTTACGACGCCGCGACGCCATCCAGTGATGTTGCCAACGTCGGGCCGGCTCTGCCCCCTTTGCTTCTGCCCTAATCGCCAAGAAAACTGAATCGCCTCGAAAGTGACTTGCGTTCACTATGGGCGTCAGCACGCGGCGCGAAGTGAGCTAAGCCAAACCGTCAGCTCGATCTTGTTTCGCTCAGACCGCAAAGCTCAAAAAGCACCGAGAGAGAGCGGAACAGATCGCCAAGCCGGCGAGAAAGAGGTTTCGCCAGCCAGACAGCGACGCCAGGTACGCTCCCGCTTGTATGACCGCGACCTGCTGCACGCAGACCACCCCGTCACGCCGTGTTTGCAACGCGCGCCAGCTGGACGCGGTTGGTGTGTGTTTCGGTTTGCAGGAGCGAGGGAGTGGATCCATTCATCCATCCCGAAGCTCCGTGCCGCAGTAGGCCTCCGTCACTCCAAGATCCGCGTCCTCACTCCGATTTTGCTTGTTGCAGACCTGCCTCGAGCGTTTCGAACGGCTCTTCATTGACGTGACACGCACATCCACGTCGGGATATAATTAGCCACTTGCCTCAGATCACAATGGAGCGCGTCAAGCGAGAAGTCTACGAGGACAACTACAGACGAGAGGAACATGTCGCCCCAGTGCAAAAGGTGCGAGCTAACCATCAAGTGGCAAATCGGTAGACGTTTGGCTAACCTTTGCTGTCTTGCTAATCGTACAGGAATCAGAACCGTGGCGCGGCTCGTCGGGTTTCGGACTCGCTAACATCCTCAACCGTAGCAACTCCAGCGCCCCCAATAGCAATATGCCCAAGTTCAGTCTCCCATCGCTCCACAGCTTTGGAAAGCCGCTGCTCACCAAGCCAGATGTGTCCATGGCTCCTCAACACTACGAAGAGGAGAACCACTATGTCTCTACACGCCAGCAGCTACGCAGTGCCGACTCGTCTCCAGCTCGACAGTCGTCACCATCGCCCAACTCCCGCCGCATTGCTCCTGCACCTGCAGATGAAGAAGAGGCTGAACAAGAGGCGGAAAACACAGCAACCAGTACACGTGGCGGCAACGCTACCCAGTCGATCCGTGGTGGACGTTGGACAGCGGACGAACACGAGCGTTTCTTGGAAGGATTCCGCATTCATGGGCACAAGTGGAAGCGTGTGCAACAGGTGGTCCGCACACGATCAGTTACCCAAGTGCGTACACATGCTCAGAAGTATCTGCTCAAGGTAGCCAAGCTTAAAGCTGAGATGAAGCAAAGTGGCAAGACTGCCGATATGGCTACTTTAGCTGCTGAGCACCACAGTGGATCAGCTACAACAGAGTCTGTGGACGGCAACAACACAGCTCCCTCGACACCAGAACACGGTGGCAGCAATGACAGCCCGCGTAAAACCCCACGAAAGAAAGTGAGGCGGTTGGAACACGGCAACTGTGATCCTGTTGACCAAGAGTACATTGCAGCAGCAGCAACGACGCTGTGTTTTCTCATGAGCCAGAAGATCGACTCGTTGTTCGACACAAGACACGAGCCCAAGATGGATCCCAACAACGGGGACTATGAGCCCTACGACTGCTATGCAACACAGCCGGCAAGTCAACCTGTTGCCGAGCACAATGGGTCTCGCAAGCGGTCGTACATGCACTTTATCACGGAACAGCAAGATGACTACGCGTCGTCTTACGACACCGCCCACGGCGAGCCTTCGTCGTACACAATGGAAGGCAACAAGCTCTGCTCGTAAAGACCGAGCTAGCAACATTCAAGCGCTTACCAGTTCTTCGGAATCGAGAATTTTTAGCAAGAACTGACATCAAAGCGAAGCATAGCATGGCCTCGCGAACTCCTCTCCTCACCAATGGAAGTGATCGCATGTGCGCGTGCTTGCTTTCGAGTGTATATATCTATGTATATATGGAGGCATCCTCGCTTCGTTTGGCAGGGGTCCCGGGACAGGGAAGATAAGCTGGCATTGGATTGTCTGAAGCCCGGCGGTATTTGTAAGTTAGTTGCTATAGTATATAGATCCCCGCCCCTGTTGCCAAGCGGTGCCAACACTGCTGGAATACTTTCCAGACGAAAAGGATAGCTCCACTTAATATACTTGTTGATACTTATTTGCTTCAGTCATCTGTGGTAACCAATATTGGTGTCAATGCTTTGGCACGTAGGCTTAAGTGCTTTAAGCAGGAGATAACCTGTAACTTGTCGGCTTCCACTTCATGCGCCGCCTCCTCGTCGCGCTTCCGCAGCACCTGATTTTGTTCAAGGAGAAGCTCCTTAATATCTCCACGATCAGACGCAATTTCCTCCGTCTCCACGCCATCATTAAGCTCGACAGCCTAGCGAAACAAAGGTAGGTAAGAAACAGAATTATCAACACAAACACTGCAACTGATGCACTGACCTGTTTGAGAGCGTCAAGAGCTAGCGTCAGCTCACCAAAGTTCAGTTGACATCGAGCAAGAGTGAGGAATCCGTCGCTCCACGTAGGCGCCAACTCAATCGCTTTACGCGCGTACTGGACGGCCTGGAAGTCGGCGTACACTGCCATGGAAGCTTGCGCCATCAGTTCATACAATGCAGCATTGTATGGATCCACAGCTAGAGCTTCCTGCCACCGACCCATTGCTGCTTGAAACCTGCCAGCTTCTGCGAGTGTATTTCCCTCGTCTTTCAATCGCTTCACCTTGGTTTGCACGTCTTCGAGCAGCTCCACTCGGCGCTTCACTCGACTGGAGGCACTGCTATTTTCTTGTTTCAGTGTCTCGACACTCGAGAATGCATTACTCACTGGAACCTGCAGCGTATTCGTGTTGTCGGTCTCATCCTGCCGTCTCCGCTTCTTGGATGGCTTCAGCGCGAATCGAATGACCATTTGTCTTTAAAACAATGATCGCGTAATCTAGGAATCTATCTACCACTAACCGTTATGTGGTGTTATGTACCGCGTTTTTACTTCATTTTGACTGGCGACCGCAACAACAGAACAGACTCGCCACTATGAAGCTCGATGTGACTGCCATGCGCTACCTGACCAAGGAGCACTTCCGCGTACTGACGGCCATTGAGATGGGTATGAAGAATCACGAGGTGGTGCCTGTGGAGCTGATTGCTAGCATCGCCAAGCTGCGCCACGGCGGTGTGCAGAAAATTCTGTCGCATTTGTTGCGCAATAAGCTCATCGCGCATGACGGCAACGCATACGACGGCTTCCGCCTCACGTACAATGGCTACGATTACTTGGCACTGCGTGTCTTTCTGCAGCGTGGTCACATCACGGGGCTGGGCCGTCAGATTGGTGTGGGTAAGGAGTCCGACATCTACCTGGCCACACAGGAGGATGGCACGGAAGTGGCTATCAAGTTCCACCGCCTTGGACGCACGTCGTTCCGTGCTGTCAAGTCTAAGCGAGACTACCTCAAGAACCGCAAGTCGGTCAGCTGGTTCTACATGTCACGCCTTTCAGCTATGAAGGAGTACGCCTTCCTGAAGGTAGGGTGGTAGAGGAAGTTGTGTTGAGTATTTTGTAGCTTATGAATTGTCGTTGTTGTTGCAGGCACTGTACGACCGTGACTTTCCGACACCGACGCCTATTGATTGCAACCGTCACGCAATCTGCATGAGTCTCGTGGAAGGCTACACACTCAATCAAGTACGCCGTATTGGTAACGCAAAAGACGCCTACGACACGGCAATGTCAATTGTCGTGCGACTGGCTGAGTATGGACTGGTGCACTGTGATTTCAACGAGTTTAACATTATGATCGGAGACGATGGAAAAATCACCATGATCGATTTCCCGCAGATGATCTCAACATCGCACCCGAATGCAGCTGAGTGAGTGCAATTAAATTTGTCTAATGATTTTAGAATGACGAGCGTCTAATACTTCGTTTTGTTTACAGGCTGTTCGATCGCGATGTGCACGGACTCGTGAAGTTTTTCTCGCGACTGCAAGGTGGTGCCTACACACCTGACGTAAGCTCGAAGCTTGAATTTCCTATCAATAGGGATAATAATGCCAATAGTTGTGTCTGTTTGAACTCTAGCGCGTCCCGAAGCTGAAGGATATCGTGGCAGATGAGAACGTACGATTGGACGAGGACGTTGAGGCTAGTGGCTTCGGCAAAGAGTTTGGCGAGAAAGTGCACGATGTAAGATGTTGCTTCGTTGGCAATGCGATAGAGATACGAATCTAACTGATGACTATGTGCTTTTGTGAAATATAGCTGTCGATTTTCTCGGCTCACCAGAACATTGAGGAAAATGACAGCGATAACGAAGATGACGACGAGGACGAAAGTGACGAGGAAGGAGAGGGTGTAGAGGAGGCCGACGATGATGAGGAAGTACCCGACATTGTCCAGGGAGTTGAAGCCACGACTCTTGATAGCAGATCCGAAGAAGATGATGACGATGATGACGACGAAGAAGCACAGGATTCATTCGCTGTGGAAAACGAGATCATTAAGCAGCGAGTGCAGCGCGACCGACAAGCACGTCAAAAGGCTGGCGGTAAGCGGCGGTCGCGTAACTCGGCGAAACTCAGCATTAAGGGCAAGCTTTACCACAAGAACGACTGGTAAACGTAGGAAGAGTGGTGCAAGTGCCACAGAGGCATTGATACTAGTCAGTCACCTATTGTAGACTACTGGTCTGCAAGACCGGTGTTTATTGAAAGCAATACAAGCTCTTCATAGTTGTTTTATGGGTCAAATAAGAATTTGTTAGCGGTGCAAGTCATCGCTACGCTGCGAGACGGCTATTGAATAACACAGGATGCGCTTTGTGCAGCTGCGTCTCCCATATCCTTGAGCACTTTTACTACAGCCTTATGTTTGCCGTCCATTGCGTAGTCGAAGGGTAACTTGCCGTTCGCGTCTTTCTTGGCGGAATCTGCCTTGTGTTCCATCAACAGTCTAACTAGTTCCACTTTGCCGCCTTCAGCAGCACCATGGAGTGCCGTCATCCCCGTTGTCGTCTCTGCATTAATGTTTGCACCCTTCTGCAGCAACACCACTGTGGCCTCTTTGTGACCGCTGATTGACGCCCAATGCAGTGCCGTCCGACCGCTTTTGTCCGCCTATCCAGAGTAATACATCTTTAGTAAACAAATTTACTACCTTTATGACACAATTCCTGTGATCATACCCCATCAATTTCTGCGCCTTTGTCCAGTAGCAATGTACACAACTCAGCGTGGTTGCCTCCAGCCGCGCGATGAAGTGCCCGTCGATCACCGGCTCCAGGTGCATTAACGTCTACTGATTTCTCCTCCAGAATCTGCAGACAAGCCCCCTTGTCGCCATTGTGCGCTGCCTTGTGGAGCGGTGTGTCCGACGGCATCGCTCGTGCTCTATGAGTGTTTCTGTAGCTTTGAGTGAGAGTGAATTAATGTATTGGTTTGAAGAACCAGCAGCACACGCAGCCGCAGTCGGCACCCTCTTGTCTCTACGAAATAGTCGTCGCTGACAGACTCCTCCTTGTCGCGTACTGTTGTTGACTTGGAACTGACCCGGAGATAGCACACGGACCGCAGCACCTTAGCAGGGCTTAGCTGTGCGTCGCAACTAGCAGTTAGAGGGGTAGCCTCTCCGTCTTGTCAGGATGAAGGTAAGTTGACACTATCTTGAGCGCTTGGTTTCAAGCTATTTTTAGATCCACGACCTTTCGTTTCTGGAATCTGATTCGCTGAAATGAACTTCAACTTTTAGATATGGAGTGATGGTCAATTCCCCGACTTAGTGCGCATTATTCGGACATGGAGAAGGCACTGGAAATGGAGGAGGACGGGAAGGAAGAGGAGAGTGGGCAGCTTAAGGTGCTGCCTCGCTCGATGTTGAAGAGACATCTGCTGCTACCGATTCTGCCACAGCATCCGATACCTGCTGGAGCTCTTGTTGTCGACAAGGAAGAAACTCGAGTAGGTGCGCGTCAAGATCATCATTCTATTGGCTTGTGGAGGGAAACTAATGTGAACAAACTTGGGGACTGTAGTTTACCTGGCTCCGTTGAAGTCGACATCCAAAGAGATATATTTCTCCAAGCACAAGGAGTTGCTGAAAGGGAACAACAATATAGTACCAAACGCTGAGGACCAGAAAGAAGATGGATCTAAAAGGAAAATGCTCGAGTCTCTGGAGCGACACCTCACTCAGCTTCAAAAGCCAGAACACACAGGGTCCCTGAACCAGTCTTCCTCTAGTATATTTGATGTCCCTTCATCAGACCTCAACCGTAGCAATGTATCAATTGTAAATATTACATCAGAAGCCACTTCTGCTACATCGGCAGATGGACAATTGAAGAGAATGAAGCAGCAAGTAAAGTTGCTGCCCATTTCAGACGACGATCGTACTACGTTTTGGGAGACAATTCGAGGTTACGAGCAAATGCGAGCGTACTACCATCAAACTGTGGTGGCTAGCGGTGCATCTACTCCGATGGGCTTCAATATGGAGGCAGCTTTTAAAAAAATGGTAGATATTTTACCGTGTTGTGGTGGATTGACGGGATAATGTGCTAACGATTATGTGAATGATACACGCAGCTACTCGAAGAACGCCACCAAATGTGGATTAACGCACACGAATCTCGGTTAGAGAACAACAGAATTCGGAAAGTTCAAGAAGATGAAAATTACGAGCGCAGGGTGATTGAGGCTTCCTCTGAATTTCGTGCACAACAACGCTTACAGAAACGAATACGCGAGCAGCTACTCTGTGAAGCACAAAATATGCAACCGATAGTTATGCTGAGTGCCTTCACGCAAAAAATGCTGAATGTATTGGTGCTACACTGGAGTCAGCGCCGTCTAGAAAATCATCTTTCGCGAACTCTCCGAATCTGGAGGCAACATCGTTCAGTCAAACGCACGAATACACACGCAGCACATTTATTGATCGAGTGGATTCAGAAAAGTGTAGCTGTAAAAAGTGTGGGCTTTCGCGTCTTCAGAGGATTGCGGATCTTCATACGCCGAGTGAAACTTGTGCAAGGGCTGTGGCGCAAAAAGCAAGCCGTCCGAAAACTGAAGTTTCTCATTATTGAGAAGGCATGGATTGAGCTAGAAACTCAATTCGTTGATGCTGCTATCGATGAACATGAAAGCAACCGATTTGAGGTAAGGTGAACGGATTTGATGATGTAAAGTTGCCGAGTAACCTTGTGCTGTTTGTCTTCAGCCCGACCAGCATGGAAGTCAGAGAAAACCATCAAAAGTGGGGCCTAACCGGTCCCGAAAGAAGCGCGAGATATGGATGAGGTTTGTTCCGGAATCATTTCGAGCTGAAGTAATTCTTGAGTTCCTACAGAAAGTGGAGAAAGAGTACCGTGATAAGTTCCGTAGCCAGGAAGTTGACTTCTTCCCTCAACTGGTCCAGACGCTCCGGGGTGAGCATCCCAATCGAGCTAGAAATTACATCAGAGCTGTGGCGATTCAACACGCGTTGTGCGGAAAAGTGATCGAAACATTGCTGCGATACCCAGGAGCCGTCGGCGATGGCGTCGTTGCTGTCGAGCCATTTGATGTCCACTTGGCACCAGTTGGTGAACTGATAAAAGTAGGTCGTGTCCGTTGTAGCACGCGACCACATTCGAGGTCGCCTGTTCGAGGCTAATGGAACTGAGCGGTCGACGAAGCACGTGAACGAAACACGGGTCAGAATGCAGAATGACGAGCTGGTGCGGGGAGTGCTTGAAGACAAATCCACTCAGCAAAGCGAAGACTACAAGAAGCTATTAGCATTGTTGCTCCAGAGACGGAAGCAGCTTCGCCAAGCTTCCCCCGTAACTGAAGGTGAACATGATCTTTTCTCAAAGCAGTACAATCGCTCTCGTGTTAATGTTCATTTGAAGATGCCGTGGTGCTGTTAACAGATCCCCAACAGCCTGTGCCTACATTGAATGTGCACCTTGACGACCAGCAAAACCCTGAAATACCAAAGCAATCATTTGCATTAGTTGTCGTATCCTATAGCTTCAAGAATCTTCCCGCATTATCAGAGAGAACCAAGGAAGTGGCGATGTCGCTATTCGACAGTCTCGTTGGCCGGCACTTCAATCACTTCTCGAACAAAGGCTCCCGATTGCTACTGAATCCTTCAGTGATTGAATTCCAAGATACCATGAAAGAGATCAAAGCGATATGCGCCGAAGAACCAAATGCATCGTTTTTCATGTGCTTATCGGTAAGTAATTTGATGTGAGTTCTCCTTACAAAGTCTACCATAACCTATGTCGCGGTTGGTTGCTTACAGACTCATGGTGCTCGGGTAACTCGAGGCAGTAATGAGGGTTCGTACGTACTGTTTAGCGAAACAAGGCTTTCTTCGGAGGAAGAGCTAGTGCTAACGGCCATTCATGAACACGATCTTGCTGAAATGATCAACGGTAAGCGAGGAATCAAGTTGTGTTTGTTAGGGACTAAGTTATGAATTTGCTGCGTTGAACTTCACTGTGAAGATATTCCATGCAAGAACAAGTTTGTTGCACTTGAGTTATGTCAAGCACAAGAACCCAAAGACAAAATCATCGACGACGCCGACACTATTCGCCACCGTATTCATGAACAGTTTTTCTCGCAATTCTACCAACAGCTCGTGCAATTACGTCTACAAACTTTGCGTGAGCGCGGCGGCGCACGGCTATCTCAAAATGAAAAGCTTACACCAGAAGCGGTTCAAACCAACCCAAAACTATTTAACGTTATATTGATGGAGTCGTGCAATGCGAAGACCGAAGTTCCTGTTCGCGCGAACGAGGAGCGCGTCAGCAATTTTTTGCTCCGATTCCGTGACGCATTTCGAGGAGCAGCAATAACACCAAAGCTGGACGAAGAAAATGATTTCCAACAAAGTCCCCGCCACTCACTTTTAGCAAAGCAGATTCTAGAATACGTGTGTAGATCGATTCGTGAAGATGCTGCGAATCATAATGCTCGCGTTCACGCTGATTACAAGAGTCAAGTGCGAACGAGATATGAACACGCCGCTGAATTTCAGGATATTACTCAAACACCTGCTGTACTGGGTACCGAAAACATGATCGACTTTGGACTAGGAGAAATACTTGGTACGCAAAGGTAGAACTACAGTGCGACCTGTTATTGCTAATGCTTTGATATTGCTGATGTAGAACCACCAACCATGCCGCCGACATCACCATCATTTGTCTCATCAACTTTGAACACCATCAGTTTATCTTGGAACTTCACCTCACCAGCTTCAAATTCTGAGCTTCCGACTGTGCTCGGATATCACATCCAACTCCGCGGTTTCGGTCGGGCATGTACCGATGGATCAGGTGACGCCAGTGTCTGGAAGAGAGCTGCTGCTTTCCAAGTGTTGAGTTACGAAGATGTCGTGAGGAATGGAGTAATACCTCCCACAACAGTCACAGTTAACGGATTAGCGACGGATACGCCTTACTGTTTTCGAGTTCGTGCACGCATTGCTGGGGGATGGGGGCCATTTTCTGCTTCCTCAACAGGCTATCGCACTCTGTCCGCTACTTCTACCTTGAGCCAACACGAAACAATTAGAATTGCAGCAATGCGCGAGGGTGCAACGGGAATAGCAAAACTCATGGATAGACACAAGAACATTGGCGCCGTCCAACGATACGCAGTTGAAATTCTGGCAACGATGGCAATGAAAGGTAAAATCGTAATGCAGCGAGATAGTTATTCAATTGATGAGTTTCTTGCTGGATTTCATAGGAACTTCGTCAGTCCGTGGACAAAATGCTGGTATACAATCGCTGGTTACGACCGATGTGCCAGTCGTGATAAACGTTCGAAATGCGATGTTGAAATTCAAGAAGGACATGCACCTCCAGCAGCACGGGTGTCTTCTGTTTGGACGGCTTGCCGGGTCTAGTGGTAAGTGAGTTCAATTTTTTGGAGTGATCAATGTTGGAGCACTGCTAAAATATCTAGTGTGAATTCTTTCCTCTCTCAGCATCCTGGAGATCAGCACTTCAAGCGATGGGACCGCCATCAATTTTGACTATCGTGCAGAGCTTAGCAACTAGACTAGAACGCGACAACAATGCTGAACTTACGCGCTCTGCTACATGGGCACTCGAACAATTACAATTTGGATCAGTTTCTTTGCGGCGAAAACCACGGCATGTACTCAGTGAACACGACGCTGCAACTCGACTTCAAGGTCTCTATCGTTGTCGAAAAGCGAGGGAGGGTGTACGTGCGTTGGCACAGTCGGTATATGCCCAAGCGATCGATCCGACAACTGGCATGGCGTACGTCTTCAACACCCGCACGGGAGCCACGTTTTGGGAACTTCCTCAGTTCGCCTGCTAAGAATGCTGCAACACCAAAACCATTCGAAGTACTAGCTCATATGAATAGTATTATCCTCTATCTCGAAAAGCAGTGCCAGTACTCCAAGCGCATGTAAATCTAGCGCCGGGCACGGCGCTGAGCTCTTTGCTGTACACGCTGGACGTGCTGAGCTTTTTTGCGCTTGCGAATACGTTCCTCCCGCTTAGCAGCCTCCCGCTTCTGCTCCGCCGTCTTCTTTACTACCTGCTCCTTCTTCTTAAAGCGTTCCTTCAGTTTCTCCTCAGCACGCTGCCACTTGGGCTTCTTCTTCTTGGCAGCATCTTCGTCATCGTCATCATCATCATCTCCGTCGTCATCAGAACTGTCTGCTTTACCCAGTAGTGCCTTCTCGTACTCTTCCTCCGTAATCTTACCCTTCTTCATTTTTTTGTACAGCTTCTCCTCCTCCGCTAACTCGTCCCATTCCTCGACAATCTGCTGGTGGATACCCTTCTTCTTCTCACGACGACGCGGGTGTTTTTGGCTCTCTTCCTCCAATGGACGTTTACGCTTCTTCTCACGCATCTCGGCGTTTTTCTTGTCGCGTGCTTCATTCTCTTTTGCAATAGCAACAAGCTTCTTTTGACGCTCCTTCTCGCGAGCCTTGTCCTTGAATTTGATGTCAATGGTTTTGATACCAGTCTTCTCGAAGTCGATGCGCACATTACGTAGTTCATTGATCTTGGGTAGCTGCAGCAAACAGAAACCACGCGCCACCGCACCAAGATCGAGCTCCTTAAAACGAAAAATAAACTGGCACTGGTGCTCTTTGTACGACCGAACAAACGCCATGAACGCCTTTGTACCCTTCTCAAGCAGATCACGATCTTCCAAAATGTACGACTTCACCTTTGGCAGCACATCCTCCATTGTGTCGAGGGGGAGTGTCATCTCCTCACATGGCACTTTACGGATCTTCAGAAAGTTCACGTACGCGTCTTCATTCGAAGATAGAAACGATAGAGCACAACCAGAGCGTCCTGCACGTGCTGTACGACCCACACGATGCACGAAGAAATTCGGGTCCTGTGGCGGGTCGTACTGCACAATCCAATCCACATCCGGCAGATCAATACCACGTGCAACAACATCCGTACACACCAAGAGTCCAGACTTCAGCGCCGAGAAGTGGTCATAGTTGGTCGTTCGCTTCTTCTGCGGCATTTTTCCATGCAATGCCACAACAGGGAAGTCTTTTTTACCTTTGAACAGCTCTTCCAACACCCGACTAAAGAAGTCAACCGATCCACACGTCGAGAAGAAAACAATGAGTTTTTCACCCTTTTTGGACTGCACAAAGTGGTGGAGCGCTGACAATCTCTGATCATGTCCCACTAGACAGTAATAATTCTGCAGTGTAGCCGGTGTAACTTGCGTATTATTCGCCACCTGCACAGAGATCGTCGCAGGGTTACGTAGTCCCGCACGCGCCAGAGCCTTAACCTCTTGAGTCTGCGTAGCCGAGAACAACCCGGTACGTCTCTGCTTGGGCAAATGCTCTAGAATCTTATTAAGACTCACTTCAAAGCCCATATCCAGTAATGTATCTGCCTCATCGAGAATGAGCATCTCAAACTCGCGCGTCTCGACACTGGAGCCCACACAGCGATTCAGCAAGTCCTCAGTGCGGCCAGGCGTGCCAATAACCACCGAGCACTTGCCCACAGCTCCACGGATGAGTGCCAAGTCTTCATCCACGCTGGTTCCACCCACAAACAGCAGCAGTTGCACACTTGGCAATGCTGTGGTGAAGAATTTCTCGGCACACTCGAAGATCTGACGCGCCAACTCGCGCGTAGGTGAGATGATCATCGCCACGAGCTTCGTTACATTAGTATGCCGTGGCGCTGTGATGCTGCCGTCCGCTAGCTTGGCCTTGAGGAGCTGCACGATGGGAAGGACGAAGGAAAGAGTCTTGCCACTGCCTGTACACGCGTCTACACACACATCCTTGTTGGACAGGAACAGCGGCAGAGTGGCTGCCTGCACAGGCGTCATGTGCTCGAAGCCCAAGGCATCCGTCTCCGCCAGAATCTCGGGACACAGCGCTGGATGGAAGTCGTGGAACCTCATGGCGACAAAGTATTTGACTGGCCTACGGTCCAGTATGATGGTCTATACAAACGTTTCTATTTGATAGAAAATTTCTAATGGCAGGTGGTTAGAAATAGGGACGGACCAATCAAAGGATGCAGTTCTTATTGCTTCAATGACTAGCTGAGCTACCTTCGATCCACTTGCCACGGATCTGATGCAAATTGTCCTGAACTTTAGTCAGTTCGGGTTTGACAGCCGCAATTACGTCGATCTTGGCACGGATTTCAGGGGTGATTTTGTCTTCAAATTCCAGCGCCTTCAGGTTCTCGTCGAGTTGCTCGATCCTCGATGCACCTAGCAGCACAGTCGATACGTTGTTGTTTGCAACACACCAGGCGATAGCAAGCTGAGGCAGCGTGCATCCAATCTCCTTGGCAACCTCTGCCAGCTGAAGAGCCTTTGCAGTCTTCTCCTCGAGACCGTTCGACAGAATGTTCTTGAACCATGGGATCGACATGCGGGAGCCCTGACAACGGAAACGTGTTAGGTCGCTGCTTCACAGTGCAGTTTAATAACACAAAGTCATACCTCCGGGATTCCATTGTTGTACTTTCCCGTTAGCACACCACTAGACAATGCTGAGAACGACGTCACGCCGTACTTGTATTTCTATAACAACAAGTAGCCAAAAATCAACCAGGTATTCAAAGTACAGATGCGACATAGCAAAACAATACCTTGTACAAATTCGCGAAATCGTAGTCCACACGTGAGCGGTCGAGGATATTGTAGCGGGTTTGGTCACAAATCTAGCACGGTAGTGAATGTTAGGATACACATATATGATCGAACACACTCAAAACTTACCGGACGAATGAGCCCCAGACGATCAGCTACTTCGCAAGCCTCAATGATTTCAGCGCCTGTCCATTCACTGGTGCCCCAGTAGAATGCCCAGCCTTGCTCAATGACGTAGTTCATGGCTCGCACAATTTCCTCCATGGGGTGTATGGGTCTTGTCGATGGCAGAAAACCACGTCAACGTAGTCCAGACCAAACCGCTTGAGCGATCCCTTCATGCCTTCGACAACATGCTTGCGACTCAGACCCGTGTCGTTCGGCCCGCCGCCGCCGTGGCCTAGCTTGGTACCAAAGAAGAGTTTAGTGGTGAGCACCAGGTCCTCGCGGCTCCAGACGCCGCGTTCGATGCCCGTCTTGACGATCTTGCCAATGAATTTCTCGGCTTCACCGTCAGCATACGTCTCGGCACTGTCGAAGAAGTTGATTCCGCTCTTGAAGGCGTGCTCAAAGACGGCGTAGGACTTTTCGAAGTCCATTTGCATGTCGAAAGTCACGAAGCTACCGAAACCGAACTTGGACACAAGCAAACCAGAGTTACCCAGGAAGCGGTACTTCATACTGTTGGTAGGCTTGATCGGAGTGTCTTGACTTGGGAATGGCAAATTGAATTTTGTGCAGACGAAGTGCGTAGTGAAGCATGTTCAAGGCGATTATGACAAGCAATTGATTGCGACGGCAACAAGTTTATTGCTGCAGAATAAGGTGCGATACTTTACCTGAAACCTGAACAGGGCGCTATACGACTACAATTACCAATAACTGGTGATAAGACCTGGTAATAAGACATTTTATTGCAGAATGCGGTGTGTAAGACACCGTATTTTGAACTTTTCGTGCAAGGTCTAAGGACGTGTCCACCACAAGAGTTTTCTTCTGGACACACTTGATCGCAGAGATAAAAAGAAGAGCACATTCATCTGCATGCAGGAAGCCAAAGGCCAGCAGTTCGGTATTAGGTGTCTAGTGAGCGAAATCGGTGTATCATTCATAGATGTTTTTTTTGCGGCCATCGACACCTTCGTCGCTATGCAAGTAGAAAACGAATTCACTACTATCATTAATCACTTCCTCCGTTTCTGGTCATGCAATCGTCCTGGTGATAGCAGCATCGAGTGCTGTTCAAAACTACTCGTCCAATCTGCCGGATACTTTTTGCTGGCAGTATCGCGCCCTCTGATTGGCTCATCCATTTAACACCAACTTTCGCCCCACATTTCGGCCATCAATCTTCATTTTCATCATGGCGGAGCAGCTCGCTCAGCGTCTCGACGGCTTCGATCAGCCCACGGTTTGGCACGAGTTCACTCCTCTGGCCTTAGAGCACAAGGCTGTTAACCTTGGACAGGGCTTTCCGGACTGGCGTTGTGAGGATTTCGTCAAGCAGGCAGCCAAGGACGCGCTAGACGCGGATTTCAACCAGTACGCTCGTCCTCAAGGCCACAAGAAGCTCGTGGAAGTGCTGGCCAAGAAATACTCCAAGGAGCTAAACCGCGAGATCAACTGGACCAATGAGATTGCGGTAGGCGTAGGCGCCACGGAGACTATCTACGCCGCTGTCAACGCCTTCGTGCAGCCAGGGGATGAGGTGATCGTGTTCGAACCAGCCTTCGATATCTACACCGCTCAGATGCAGATGGCTGGCGGAGTGTGTCGTTATGTGCCATTGCACGTGCGCACTTGTGATCAAACCGGTGCCAAGGAGTTCTACATTGATGAGCCGACACTGGCAGCAGCCTTCTCGTCGAAGACTCGTGCTGTGCTTCTGAACAACCCCCACAACCCGACGGGCAAGGTGTTCACGGAAGAAGAACTCGAGCTTATTGCTAAATATGTACGCCAGTACCCACGTGTGATTGTCATTTCGGACGAAGTGTATGAGCACATTTTGTTCGATGGCAACAAGCACGTGCGGATTGCCAATATGGATGGAATGTGGGAGCGCACGCTCACGGTCTCGAGTGCTGGTAAGACGTTCTCGGTGACGGGATGGAAGGTGGGTTGGGCAATTGGTCCCTGCAATCTCATCAAGGGCATTTATCTCGCCAACAACTGGATCCAATTCAGTGTGGCCACACCCTTCCAGGAGGCTGTTGCCAATATGCTGGAGCTCGCGGAGAAGCCGTACAAGGAATTCCCGACCTTCTACGCCTTCGTTGCTGACCAGTACAAGCAGAAACGTGATCGCCTCAGCCGCGCACTCGTGGATGTAGGCATCATCCCGATCACTCCAGGCGGTGGCATCTTCCTCTACTCGAACATTTCGGCTGTGAAGGTGCCTGAAAGCTTCATTGAGCCAGGTATGTCCTATGACTGGGCGTTCTGCCGCTGGCTTACTATCACGAAGGGTGTGACGGCGATCCCGAACACTGCGTTCTTCTGCCCCGAAAACAAAGCGGAGGGCAGTCAATGGGCGCGCTTTGCCTACTGCAAGACTGACGAGGCCATCGAAGAGGCCATCAAGCGCCTCGCCAAGCTCCACGATCCGTAGCCAGACGGAATTTCAACTCAAGATGGCAGTAGCGATGAATTCGACGTGCTATGCGTTGCCTAGCGTTAGTTACTAGAAGCGACCAGATACCATGTTTGAAGTTTTCAATAAGGATTGTCGAATTGAATACAGAAGCTCGTCCCGAAAGCCATCTTTAGCGAACATGTTTACTGGTAGCCCATTTGATTGCGCAGCTCTCAGGCTATTTGCATCGCAAAGCAAGTTTCGCACACTTGGTTCACTGCTGATTTGCTGCCCGCTTCCTGTGTCGGCAAGCACGCGTGCACAGACGATGGCTGCATCATTATTTCCCGTTTTTGTTGTGTTCGTTTTGCTCTTTTCCGACGTTCAAGCGCAGTCGAGTTCGTCTTCCTCCAGCTCGGTGCCGGTAGTGGAAATCCCTGAGGTGGAAGGTACAAACACCACCGACATCTGCAGCCAGGACGAGTACACCAGCGATTGCTGGTACCCTGTGACTTGTCAAACATGCCTCTCACGCACTGGTTGTGCTGTTGAAGTTTCAACTGGTAATTGCGTGTCGAGCTCCAAATCAGCTGTCTCCTCTTCAAGCGATCTCTCCAGCGCTCTGTATTTCCTTGGTGATGAGGTTAAGTACTGCAAAACCACCGACCCGGCCTGCTTCACCTGTCGCCGAGGTAATGCGCCATTGGTGTGTCTAGGCTCGTCCAACTGTGTGTGCGTATCCCAATGCGAGAAAATCTCGACTCGCCCCACGAAGTGTTTGCCCAGCGGAGGCCTGAGTTCAGGCAGCCTCATCGCAGCAGCGGCCGTGCTGTGTCCGCTAATTGCCTTTTTGGTCGTCAAGGGCAGTCCATGTTCGTCAAGCTGCAGCGTCCGTCGTCTGCTACGACATCGACGAGAGAAGCAGCAGCGAAATCTGCCGGGTGGACTCCAATTCGTCTGCTACGACATCGACGAGAGAAGAAGCAGCAAAATCTGCCGGGTGGACTCCAACTGGACTCCAATTTGACGCCTGGCGCAGCCACCTCAACGAGCGTGCGGGGCCTGTGGACGAGCAGTTTGTCGATTTGGAGCTGCGCTCGTGCTTCGTTCCTATGGAAAGCGGCCGAACCCAGCAGCATCAGCACCAGCCGCGGGACGACGGCGCAGAGACCTGCGAACCGGTGCATGTTGAAGAAGCCGCCGACAGTGTCGTCTCGCGGGCCGTCGCCGCCACGGATCTGCCATGCTCACCGACGGCAGGTGTTCGTCGCGCCGCAGCAATAGGCAAAGAGGATCACATAACGCTGGAGTTGCATGTCGTGTAGAGCACCGGAAACGTGTCCAAGCTCGCGTTGGTGATGGCCACAGCTGACACGGTTGTCAAATCAATGACGTTGAAGAATGTTGCATGAATGTTGCGTACGCTGCGCCTTTTATGTCGAAACGACGGTGACCGACGCTTGCTGGAGTCTTGTGATTGGCCAATAAAGGAGATGGATACAACTTCGCATTGAACCTTTCGGAGGATGCTCCATCTCCGATTTTCCAGGAAATCAACTGAACATGCCATCACTTTCCATTTTGAAAGAACGGCGAGAGGTACGCGAACTTGGTAATCGACATGATCCGCTTCAGGACGATGGCTCTGGTGGGGGCGCTGCTCCTCGGCTCGGCGCTTGCCGACACCTGCAGCCAGATCAACAGCGCCTACTCGGCCTGCCAGCTCTCTTCCATGTGCTCCCAATGCATCGCAGCCTCGGTACGTCCGCCCTCCTCCTCTTGAAACGATCGTCTAGGACTAACTTGACCCTCTAGGGCTGCGAATACAACCTCATGGACGGCACATGCGTCTCCGCGGCCGCTTCGAACACGTCAACGACGTATTGCAGCGCTAGTGGCAGTGTCTGTTCCTCCTGCACTGTGAGCTCTGCTAAACCGACATGCACCGGCGAAGACGGCTCGTGCATCTGCCCGTCACTCTGCGACATCGTGTCGTCGGACGAATGTAGCAGTACCGACGACGGCCCACAGTTCAGCATGCTGTATCTGGTTGTGGCCTTTGGCGCGCTGGCCATCATGATCATGCTGTACATGCAGCGCAGATGCGCAGAGAAGCGTGTGGAGCACCACATCAGCCTCGTACGACAGGAATTGGAGTCGAGGCGAGAACAACGCGAACGCGAGCGCGAGTATCTCCGCTCAAGACGCCCCGAGTTGGCGCTGAATTTGGAGACGTGGCGCGACCACGTCGAGTCGCACAAACCGCAGACGTCCAAGGTCGAGCTCGAGACGTGCTACTACCTCATGATGCAGAAGGAGAAGAATAGCAAGAAGGGTAGCGACCACTGGGACAGTGCGTCGGATGGTGAGGTAAAAGCTGGTATCGGCGCTATCACCTCTCCGATTGCCAGCGGAGTGTCAGATCTGACCTCATTACATAGCCCTTTGCCGTCGATGACCCCGTATTTCGCTATGAGAGAGGAGTACCCGAGCAACACGACGACGGACGGTTCTGACAGCGGATCTGAAATTGCGTCCGTAGCGGACGAAGACGAGGAAAAACCTGAGATCGCCATTGATGTCGATCGCTCCGTTGCCAGGAGGTAGGTTACTGTAACGTTATGGTGTGGAAGTGAGATTTTGGTCGTAGTCGCAGCATCTGCTTAATCCGATATGAAAGCATGACTGCTGTACACTAGTACAACTACTATTGTGCTTGGTTTGCTGTGCGTTGATGCAAAAAGAGCTGCCCGTAAAACACTACCACCGGAAAGCTCGTGTCCTATCAAGACATCAGTTCGAAATGCCTGAGTCACGCTGACGAGAGCAGTGACGTTGGACACGAGAGCTATAGCATGTAGCTGCTGTATGTAGTTTATATCACAAGCGCGCTTTAGAATTGATAGGGAAACGAGTGCGCATTCTCGGCCATGGCTTCTGGGCTACGTCCAGGGCGACAAGAGATCATGAACAACGTTGTGCTAGCAACTGACACGGTAGTGGTGGTCGGACCATCGTGGTCCCAACATTGTTGCGGTGCTACGCAGTATGCGTGAATAGCAAGGAACGGGAATCATACGTTTGATAGCGCTTTTAAAGGCCTGATGCACGCACTCATGGGGCTGCAAACCTTTGAATCGAACGAATGCCATACAATTCCTCACGCAAAACCTTCATTGAAACCTGCACTACCATCACAATGCCATTTCGAGAACGACCCGAAATTGGTTTTGCTGAAGAATGGCGAAACGGTAGCAATATCGCACTTGATGTTGGTCATTCGAACGCATTGATGGAGCCTTTGTCCGCCACAAGTAGCCGTGTGGTGCCTAAGCTACATCTACTCAACGGCGTCGATGCCGACAGTCGATATTCCAACAATGTGCCAAATGGATCAGCAAGCGAACGCCTTCCGCATCGACCGTCGCGTCGACAAACGGAGAGCTCAATGACTGCGCGGGTGAGCACGGTGATGCCTGCGCGGGTTTCAGGGGCATCTGTGGAGTTCCTCGAGACGGCTGTGCTACCACCGATGCAACTTCGACCAGCAGTAGCAACCCCAAATACCACCAACACATCATCGTCTCGTCAAGCGAAGGTGACTTCAGAAGCTGATTCAACTGGTGACAACAAGAACCATCGAGACAGTGAGGCCGAATTCCAAGTTCTGCACCCAGCGATCGATGAACTAGCAGACGAACGGGGTGAAGACTTGGCACGACTTCTGCTTAGTCGATGGTCGATCCATTCCGGTGAGGAGCATTTTGCGTCAATCTCGCTTTTCTGCGAGATGAAGCTCAATGAAGCGAAGCGTATGGCGTCGTGGGCAGAGGCACCAAATCGATTTTACACCGTTGTATGCTGCCAACTGCTGGAAAAATATATCTCGCGGTTGGCGATGAGTAAAACATCGCATAACAATGTGGACCCCGTGACAGCTACAGTTGGCCAGAGTATTGCTTTCTTGAGAAGAATTCACGCCGAATTTGTGGCATCGATCTTTATGCCCCCAACACAAGCTCAAGTCCACGACCATGCAGCTTCAGGAAGCGGAGTTGACTATGAACAGCGCACCCCTTACTTCACGGTTGAGTGCCAATTATCATTTCGTCCTTGAAATGCCAGAAACTTACTTGCATGTTGTCTGCCACTATCTACGTAGGAGTTCAAACGACTGCGGCGAAAAACACAAGCACTGGTTGCCACTGTAAGAGAACGAGAGAGCTCGAGAACGACACGACAGCAGCTACCGGGAAAAGTAAAAAAGCTGTTGAGTCATCGAGCGAAGCACCGGGATCAACAGACTCTCGCTTTGATCTTTCGTGGGTGGGCCAGTGCGATGGCAGCACGACGTCAAATTCGAGCGGTATGTTTTGCTTGTTTCAGGTCAAGCCCATATATATGACATCTTGTTCGTTCTCGTCATTGTGCTCTTGTACTGCTCCGTACAGCTCAAAATTCAAACGTTTCAAAGCATGCGCAAGACAAACCTTACTACGTGGTTTCGTGTCTGGCGGATCGAAGCATTAAGACGAGCGTATCATCGCGAAAGCGCTGACTACCAAGCGATGCTATCGGTCACTGCAGCATCCCTCAGCAGGAAGGACATTGCGATCGCAGAAGCTGAAGCTAAAGTCACATCCATGGCGAGGATCATCGACAGTTTAACTGAATCGAACAAACAGCTTTCATACCGTGTGGATCAGCTTGAAAACCTTTCAGCCGCTGCTGCTTTTGCCAGTGGTGGAGATGGAGGTGGCGATAGCCGCGGCTTTAGTGATAACGATACTGGTAGGCGACACAACGGCGAGGATAGTAGTTCGTCTCATGGCCGCAGACGCGAGGCAAACTACGAGCGAATCGATACTTTGCTCACACAAGACGATGAGCGCATGGATCGTACTAACCGCATGTTGATGGAGACCATGTTTGGGATGGCGCGAATGGTTGAGACGTGCGCAATTCAAATGTCCAAAGATATGATGGACTCGCTCGAGTACCAAATGGATGGTAGTGTGCTCCAACACCTTGCTGAAATGGTAAGTCACCACTGTCCTCCTTCATCATACAGCTTTTCACGCGTTTGGTTGTGGCTGTGATTAGATCCAAACAGAAAATGAGCTTAAAGCTAAAGCAGACGCTGCTGAGGGTTCGAGTTTCTCACCGCTACATTTTAGCAAAAATGCCAGTGGCCGAACAGCGACAGCGATAGCCTCGGCCTCATCAGTTGTTACTCCAGCAAAACCAGCACGTGCCCGTCCTGTGACTGTCCGTGACTTGGCTCAAATGCCAATCGATACACTGTTGCTGTATTGGTTTCGCATGCATCTGAGCTTATCGTCATCTGTAGAGAAACCAAGCGATCGCACCATCAAGAACTTCACATCAGACCTCGCTGACGGTCGTCGCTTCTCCTTCCTGTTACATCGTCTCTTTCCTTCCTGGTTTGATGCCTCCGTATGTGTCTTCCACCCATCTCCTTAATTGCACGTTGGCTAACTTTGCTGTTACATGCTGCAGATGGTGCATGAGCTAGACGGCGATCAGCGACTGCAAAATATTGCCACTTTTCACGAGCGTGTACAACCACCACTGCCACTAGTAGTCACGAGCGATAGCATCCACGCAGGAAGCGGCACGGAAAATATCGCCTTTGTTGCGATGCTCTTCGGTACCGCAGTGTACGTTGGATGGCCAAAACGAAGTACGCCAAACCAATTCATCTAACCTTTATGCAATATGGCGATCTTCGATTCAGGGGCACCGTTCGAAAGCTCAATATGGAGAAGCAACGCGGGGAATTCCTCAACATCGTCACGACTTGGAGACGTGTGCGTGGTCTCTTACTCGAAGTAAAGCGGATGAATGACAACTACGACGCTGGCATGGTTGCTCACCTTCTGAAAGAGATGCGAACGTGCGAGACCATCTTCAAACAGCTCCATTCTGAACTCGATCACATTGCTGTAACATCCAACGAGACGTCCAGCGCACTCTCTCAAATTGCTTACAAAGCGCTAGCCATCACTTGGTCATGTGTCCGTGCACGCGACATTCATCCGCACGCTCCGCTAGGACTTGTGGATGAACGAACTCATGAGCGTATACGCGAGTTTTCCCGAGTCGACGACACATGCATTCGTCATCTTCTTGTTCATGATAGCGAGAGCGTTTTCAATCAGCTCAATCTACCTGCAACTCGCAAAAGTTCTGGCATAACGCCGGTTCTTGTAGCTAGCCCAGCGATGCCGCCTGTTGTCCCTGAACGGGATGTCGATATTGCCACTGCCGCCGTCCGTCGCGCACTTCTGGCTTACAGCAAGGACCTCAACGATATTTTCAAGCATTACAGGTTCACCAGCTCCAGGTTGTTCTTGTTTGACCAGTGCACCATGAACTAACTGAGAGTTTTGATTGTTGCAGCGCAAGCGGTGGAGCTGGCAGCCTCGCGGCAATGAGCTTGACAGAATTCAACAAATTCATCAAGGACTGCTTCCCTGGGGACAAACTCATCACACCAGAAGTGGCCGAAAACATCTACAGAGCGGCGCTCCCATCATTACCCAGAGACACCAATGACGCTCCCCCTGCAACATCGATGACTGGGCCGATAGCTGCCACCGATGACCCCATTACGGATGCCACGACTGAAGAAGAGCGAGAACTGTCAGGTCGGCAATTCGCAGATGCTCTTGTGCGTCTGGCCGCCGCTAAATATGCCCCAATGCCTGCGCCACGTCCAGTTCGAGGGCAACCTCGTTCAGCACCCATGCCAGCACTTCCGCTGGACGAACGCTTCCGTCTGCTCATGGAGCAAGATATTCTACCACACGCACTGCGGTCCCAGCGTGAACTCTTCCGAGCTGCAGTGGCAGAACCAAAGGTTCGTGAAGTCTTCCAGCGACACAAGCCTGTCCTCCAGCGTATTTTTCGGTACTATGCCTCGATGCACGCTTTACGGGAGCAGAACTCGACCCTTTCGTTGGCGTCCTTCATTGTCATGGCGCGAGACTGCAAGTTGGTTGGAAGCTTCGTAACGGAGCATACGCTTAAACAAGTGCTAGTAAATTTGCAGCGTGATGATGGAAATTATTCATCGACACAAGCACCTGGAGCAGTTAACACTGAAGCCGAACTGGAGATGCTGCGCGCCGACTTCAGCGACTTTCAAGAAGCGCTAGCAGCGCTCACCGAATATGTGGTTTGCAATCCGTACGTCGCGTTACACAAGCGCGTTGACCAGTTCCTCCAGGAAATGCTGCTCCCACGCGCTCGTCAAAAGAAGAAACATGGTGAGTAAGCAAAAACAACCACCTCAGCAATCAATCTTGATTCCTACTAGCACAACATAGACACAATAGCAAGTCTCACACAATTCCACCCGTATCTCCACGTCGTCAGTCAAAGTGTTGCCTCTCACAGCACAGCCGTTTTTCTATTGTCCATCCTGCGCTTAAACGCTTCGACGACATTATGCAGCAGCATAGCGATTGTCATGGGACCCACACCTCCAGGCACTGGTGTGACAGCCCCTGCAACTTGACATGCCTCTGGGAAGTTGACGTCACCAACAAGCTTGAATCCGTCACCATTCTCCTCCCCATGAAACTCTCCATCCACATCGCGCACAAAGTTGATCCCAACATCAATAACTGTAGCCCCTGGTTTCAGCCATTCACCCCGCACGAGATACGGTTGGCCACAAGCCGCAACTACCACGTCTGCTTGACGTACATATCTCGGTAGATCCACCGTCTTGGAATGACACAGAATCGTCGTCGCATTACGTTTCTGCAGCAGCATACTCACCGGGTTCCCCACCAAATTACTGCGTCCAATGATCACCGCCGTTTTTCCACGCAATGGCGTGTGCTGTTCATCCAGCAGTGCCAAAATCCCCTTGGCCGTGCATGGAATCAAGTACGGGTATCGCCCTCGCATGGCGAGTTCGCCAGCATTGAAGGGATGAAGACCGTCCACGTCCTTGTCATGTTGGATATGATCAATGATCTTCTGGGCGTTGAGTTCCGTCCCCGGTAGTGGAAGCTGTACCAGGATACCGTCAATGGTTGGGTCTTGATTCAGCTCCTCCACTTTCTGGACAATAGTGTCCTGTATACAACAGCGTGAGTCTGAGCCTTCTAGCTTGTGCATTTACTGCTTAATACCTGGGACACACCCTCATTGAAGAGGAAGTTCTCCGAGCGGATGCCTGTGCGACGACACGCAGTATTCTTGTTGCGCACGTATAGAGCCGAATCTTGACGATCTCCTACCATGATGAGGCCTAGTGCTGGTGCCTGGGCATGAAGTATTAGAGAAGAATGCCAGTGTATTTAAGCAGAGAAACACACACTCGTCCATGCTTGGCTGTGAGTGCTGCTACATCGCCCTTGATCGCTGCACGCAGAGCCTTAGCGATCGCCTTGCCATCGATCACTCGAGCCATTGCGAGCGAATTAGAATTTAGTCCCTTCTAAATATTTAAATGCTAAAACTCAATAGATAATTGCTTCTAGATTCTAAAGTGCTCAATTACAAAATGGTGCAAGTTCAGGTGGCTCCGAGTGCAGCTGTGTGCGTGGAAGCTCAGGTCCAGGGCGCTGTGACTGTAGGCGAACGCTGCGCTGTCCACCCCGGTGCGTCTGTGCTTGCCGCTGGAGGCTCGATCGTCCTGGGAGAGCGTTGCTTCGTGGAGGACGGCGCCTTATTGGCCAATGACGCCTCTGGGGAGATGAAGATCGGCAGTGACAACCTGTTCGAGAGCGGATGCCAAGTGCGGAGCCACAGTGTGGGAGACGGCAACTGGTTTGAGCCCAAGGCAAAGGCGCTGGAGGGCTCTGTGATCGGCAGCAATTGCCTCATCGGCAGTGGCGTCGTAGTGGCCGAAGGAGAGCGAGTCCCGGACAACTCCATCCTCGTGCTAGTGCAGACACCACAGGGCGAAACACGCCGTGTCGTGAGGCAACAGAAGGATTATATCATCAAGTCGCACGCGGTGCTTATCCAGAAGTACGCAGACCTCTTCTCTAGAGGATCTAAAAGCCCTTATGCACTGGAAAAACACCACGAGCTGCGGTAAGACTGAGAAATACACGAAGTACAGACGTGGTGATGATAGACGTTTGGGGTGGCGACTGCAGTTCTTGTTCTAGGGAAACATCGTCTACATTCATTCTATCGCGGGGTTTGCAGCACTAACCTGATGAATGGCACCACAATCCTAGATGTTCTAGCCAAGAGCAAGAATTTACCGACGCTCGGGTGAAGCAGCGAATATTATCACCTCCAACTAATTCGAGTAGTACTCTAGTTGATGACACCACGTGCCTTGCCGCACTCGATGAAAGCGTCAACAGCCTTGTCGACATCCTCGATGCTGTGAGCAGCAGAGAGCTGCACACGGATGCGCGCCTGGCCCTTCGGCACAACCTGTGGACATACAGTCAAACAAGCAGAAATCATTAGAACCAGGTAACGATGCTCGTTGTACTAGACGAGGAGATCCGTACAGGGTAGCTGAAGCCAATAACGTAGATGCCGCGCTTGAGCATGTCATCAGCCAATTCAGACGCAAGACGAGCGTCGCCGAGCATCACAGGTGCAATCGGGTGGTCACTGCATTATAGAAATCGAGTCCAGCAGTTGTGTCAGTAAAGTATTCAACATTCACATCGCACATAAATAAATTGCAACGCACCGAGATCCCTTGAGGGTGAAGCCCGCAGCCGTCATACGGTCGCGGAAGTGATGCGTGTTGGCACGGATCTTGTCGACGAACTCGGACGACTCGGTGAGCATCTCGAACACCTTGAGTGAGGCGCCGACCACTGAGGGACCCAACGAGTTGGAAAACAAGTATGGACGCGAGCGCTGACGCAGCAGGTCCACGACTTCCTTGCGACCCGTAGTGTATCCACCCGTGCTGCCTCCCAGGGCCTTACCAAGTGTCGAGTTGATCACATCCACCTTACCATTGACACCACAGTACTCGTCACTTCCGCGTCCCGTTGGTCCAAAGAAACCCGTAGCATGGCACTCGTCAATAAAGAGTTGAGCATTGTACTTCTCAGCCAAAGCCACAATTTCCTGCAGTGGAGCCACATCACCGTCCATACTGAAGACACCATCGGTGGCAATCAGCCGCGTACGGCAATGCTGCGTGTCCTTGAGTTTCTGCTCCAGATCCTTCATATCCATGTGCTTGAAGCGATGACGCTCAGCCTTGCAGAGCCGAATGCCGTCAATAATACTGGCGTGGTTGAGCTCGTCAGTGAGAATAGCGTCCTCTTTATTCAGCACCGCCTCAAAGAGTCCAGCATTGGCGTCGAAGCATGACGGATACAGGATTGTGTCTTCCGTGCCGTGAAAGGCCGAGATGGCGTCCTCCAATTGCTTGTGGATGTCCTGAGTGCCACAGATGAAGCGCACGGAGCTGAGACCGAAGCCACGTTCCTTGAGCGTGTCGGCCGCTGCCTTCTCCACTGCTGGGTGGTTGCTGAGTCCCAAGTAATTGTTGGCACAGAAGTTGAGCACCGAGTCGCCGTTCACCGAGATCTCGGCGCCTTGTGGGGACGCGATCACGCGCTCGCGCTTGTACGTGCCGGCAGCCTCGATTTCTGTCAGTTCATCACGCAGACGGTCGACGAAGCTGTTGCGCGTGGACGTGGAGGCGCAGCGACGCATAGTGGAAGACAAGCGAGATGTCAGCATGGTGGCAGCTTCTGGAATGACGCGGATTGGATGCCACCAAGCTACAAAATAGCATCTAAACTGTAGCATATCCTTGAAGATAGTACGATACCTACTTTGGGGTGGTCCACCCTAAAATCTAAGGAGGAATTTTGGTGTGGGCTACATCCTTTGGTGTGGACCACATGCCTTTGGTATGAGCCCATTCAAGTTAGTAAACATTAAAGTGATTTAAGTGCATTGCGGCACAAAGCCTGATTTGTCACTTTTTCACGCAAAGCTCAAGTCGACGACACTTCCACCAGCGAATCCAACTTCAGGCCTGTCAATTTCTCATGAAGCTCTTATGTCCACCGAAACGTCAAACATCCAGACGATCTTTTTTTCTCACCTGACTATTTGAAAGTCGTCACTGAAGATATCAGTATTTCAAAGTAGACGCGAGCTTTGACGGACGTAATTCAACCATGTTCATTTCGTGTAGAGAAGCCTGTCGAACAGCTTGAGGAGGGCCACTAAATCAGGCTCCTTCACAAGGTTTAGACACGACCCGTGATGTTGTGTCATCGTCAGATGTGAACTCCTTATGTGACGGGGTCACACGAGCACCTTGCTTTGAGAAAGCGTGCTATCAGGAGTATACAAACTCCAAGTGAATAGCAGCTCACGAGTCCCTGCTCTTAGGGGACTAATTAGTCCCCTAAGGAAACCAAGCTCAATGGTTTTGACCAATGAAAACAACAAGCTACGCTATATCCATAGCCGGTCCATCTTCTTTTTAGTTAAAACGCAGTCTTTTAGTATGGGCCAATGAAACCACAGTGAACCCGCCTTTGTTTCAAACAGAGTTGGCTCGGAAACCTGGGGCGGGTTCACGTTGACTGGCCCAAATTAAAAGACTATGATTGGCCCAAATTAAAAGACAATGGTTTAGCTATGAAATGGGAGTTGGAAAGACTTAATTCATTTAGGCCAACCAGATCGCATTGAACCGAGTCGGGTTGTGATCGATTTGATTGGCCTAAATTGGTTCCGATACAAACTCTACTAAAATTGACTAGGGTTCGAACCGAATTG
>PCFV01000118.1:0-60790 GCA_002812785.1 Phytophthora litchii | reverse complement strand
GGTATTCAGAACCCGGGATACACTACATTCAGGCTCTTTTTAGTCTCTTCAACGACGGGGAAGAAGACGACATCGTTGCCATATTAGTTGCCTACACTATCAGATCGAAACGTCTCCCCCTGTACGCGACTCGTCTCCCGGGCGCCTTCTTAATGTTGATTGTAGAGCGCAAGAAGACCACGAACATCTCGTCCGATATTATTTTACGGATGCTCTAATGTATAGCGACTCATTTTAGTGAGCGCACTTCCGAAGACGCCTTAGGATCCGTTTTACTCTGTATTAGCGTACTATTCATGCCGTTGGGACACAAAACTGCGCCTTGATACCACAGGGAAGGTGCATTGCAGCTGTGCGGCAGCTTACTTGTGGTATGCCTGTCTTCGCGTTCCCCCTTTATCTTGGTATACGCGGCGGTCCCTAATGGCTAATCTTGCAATCTATTATCGCAGTTGATGACGAGGAGAGCTCGTCATCCTCAACCCTTGAGCGTACAAGATCTTCTTGTTTCACCTGAGAATCTGTAGTGTATCCCGGGTAAAAAACCAAAACTTGAACACTCTGCGATGCGGAGCTTGACCCGCACGGAATAGTAGCGAATGTATTGATCTAACTAACTAGCACTTTTGTGGTAGCTAGAAAATTATGAAGTGAGCTTGAGCTGGAGGCTTCCAGCTCTCACTCTAACGCATAGGGCATCTCTCTAGTGGAGAGTCTACTAGAGAGGCAGTCAACTTGAAGCTTGAAGCTGCCTTCAAGTTGAGAGACGGACTAAACTGTTCCGATCCACGACAATCAGCCCAATAGATATGTATCCTCGCAACACTAGCTCCTAATGCAAGCTGGGTCAAACACTGGTAGTTTGACCAGCGATAACAGTAAAACCGATAACCAATAGCTGATGGCTGTTGGACACTTCGTGGTCATCTGTGATCTCCATCTGGCGTGTGCACTGGCGAATCATTCGCGGTGGAATCAAGCTGATATGCTTGCATCCACTACAGAATCCACGAGTTGGAGTCAATTTGGTTGGTTGAATCACCGTCACCTGATAGCGCGGGAAAAGCGACTGCAGGAGCTGATATAGTTGGCGAAGGAACCATTATTGCCTGGACTAGACAAATTAACGGTGAAGGCGACAGAGGTAGGTTTACACTTCGACATATGTACTATTTGGTACATCGGTTATTATAACCTCTATATATTACTACTTCTTTATCTATCGTTTTAATAGAATATAGCAGGTTTTAATAAGGTCACATTTTGGGTCACCCGTTTTTTATTGGGTCACAGTTTTGGATCCGTTTTAAGGTCAGGACCCGCCGGTGACCCATTTTGATTTCTTCCAAGAACAATCAGTACGGAAGAGAGGAACATCACTACCACCATAAGTCGGGAGACGACGTCCTGTGTCCAATTCGTGCTGCCCGCTGGATCCCTAAGGAGCAAAATCGCTCATAACCCAAATTAATCAGCCAGCACTGTCTATAGACATAAGACAAAGGTGCTGGGCAAGGCAAAACGCAAAAAAGCCTTCGTTTTCTTCCCCCTTACGACATACTTTTTCTCAAGGAGGATTTGAAGCACGCATCATGGACTGCTGGATACAGTGCAACGCTAGCATCATGGACACGAGTTTCCATCGGCTTGAAGATTGCGCTGGTTACTTGCACTTAACAGCTATTGCGCTGCAAGGAATTACTTAACGTAGTGAAGTATAGATTGTAATGCGAATGCTTGTGTAGTTGAGAGTAAAACTCTGAATGAATTATTAGCTGGCCATGCCTGCACTGCATGCCTTATCACGTGCCTACGCACGAGGAGGAAAGCATCACGCCCAAAACCCCCTTTGACTACACAGAACACATCAATCTGTGAGCCGATTCTCAGCAGTACTGAGACCTGACCATGACCGTGAGTGACCACGAGAGAAGTTGTGAGACTACATCACAGTAGAGTTCTCATAGCACTAACTCGAGCAAATTGTTATCTCTGTTACCCAAGAAGACATTTAGAAAACAGTATCCTATAAAATTAAAGTAAAGAGGACTATTTGTAGAATATCCTTACTAAAGTAGCTGTGAAGTGTCTTGTGGTTATAAACAATCCCAGAAAGAGAATCAAGTGTCTTGTATGGAATCTATCACCTAACATCGCCAAAACATATATATGGGGAATGCCATGTTGGAGGCCAGTTTCTTTGCTTGTGAGCATGTCAAAGGTGGCAACTTTGTCGCGTTGTTCGAGATAGACACGAGTCACTTGTGGAGGTTGGAAGGTGCGTCTTACTACCGCTGATGCGTTGGAGACATTGAAATATTTAAAGAGAAGCTGCAAGTTTGCAACATGCATCTTCCGTCGAGTGTTTCCAGTGCAAAAGTACTTTACTAGCCGAACCAGTCGCTTGCTGAAAGTGTGGTTCTTCGATGGCGAATATCAATGACCCGAAATGCTACGGCGAATTTTGACATGATTGCAAAATCACAAGTGCACCACCTTCGTGTTCTATGTGGAAAAACACTTTCTTGTGTGTTGAATGTTGTACAGCTATTTCAAATCAGTAGTACTTGATGATTTGTAAACGACCCGGTATCTACGAATGGAGTAACTTAGGCAAAATTGCGACCAGAATTAATCCCTATGTACTACGTGGCCGTAGCACTACCAGGCTTAAAACTTTCTTTGGGACAGACGTCAATCTTCGAGCTACGAATCCCCCGGTTTAACTACCTGGGTCCCTAATTTTAATTCAATTTGTTATTTGTTGAACAGTTGTTCATGTACGTTTTCATGAGTTAACACAAAACAGTCTGAAACCAGACTAAATTTGAACATTGACTCATTTTCAACTTCTAAATTAGTCTGAGATTCAATAAAATCTACATGTTGAACTAGAGGAGTGCCACACCATCATAACTACAAAACTTATCGACTAGCCTTCGCCACCACCGCTCGTATTTCTGCTTGACTCTAAGGACATGTCGTCCGATTTATCAGTTTCTTTCTTGCCCTGCAAATTCCTCTGGATGTTTTTGATGATATGCTGTAGATGAGGGAAGAGTTGGGTTGTGGACCAAATTCCATCGATATTCCAGAGAAGCCGCAGCACATCATCTGATTTACTTCTCTAACAACAGCAGTTGTCAATCATAGGAAAAAATGAATTTCGAGGGGGGCCCAGGAGTAACAGTGAAGATCCGCTACCATGTGTAAACATGAATCGTGGTTGCCACGATCTTACCGATCCGCTGCCATGGTAACCATGATCTTCCGAAATCTGCCAAATGTTGGTACTTCAGCGCCTCTTCGGTTCTCTGTGAGCACGTATACGTAAGTAACTTGTATACCGGCACTATACATCAACCAAAGTCAGCAACTCGGTTTTGGTGAAACACAGGTGGTAAAACACGAGAGGTATTAAAACAATAGTTTTCAGTTTTGTCATATAAAAACAATGAAGAACTAGGAGTGAGTGCATACACATGACTTTGCTAAAGGATGCTGTTGAGACGTTGTAAAAACCTGTTGACAAAGTGGTATGGGATATCGACTTCAAGTTGTACTTTTCGAACACCAAAAGAGCAGAGCACATAACATGTGTACCGTACTTGTGAGTTCATAGTTGGGGTATCGTTGTTTGTCATCGCTGGGTCACTTACTAACAAGAATGTTTGGTTTTGGTGCAGTGGAATCGTCGATGGTGACTCTACATGAAAAACTGAAAGGAGCTGTGAATGTCTACACAATGGACCACCGTGGAACTGGGCGAAGTACAAAACTCGATTGCATGGCATCCCAAACAACAACCACTGGCTCGCCTTCGGGTGGCGAAATCGCTTTATCGGAAGTTGGCTCCTGTGCTCAAGATCTTGAATTCAAATATGGCGATTTGTCGGCCTTTTCCATGACAAGTGCCGCCACCGACGTTGTGACCTTTCTCTCCAAGTTCTCGAATGGAAAAAGCAATATCATTTACGGTGTGAGCTACGGTACGGCGTTGGTTGAGCGTCTCATGCATCTGGACCCTCCTAAGGTGATTGGATATGTCTTCGATGGTATTGCCACCAGTTCGGGATCGCCACGAGGCAGCGTTGAGTACGTATCGACGTGGGATACTGACGCTGGAGAAGTGGCTGATCGTTTCTTGGCGCTTTGCAAGCATGACCGTCATTGCAATGATCGATTCAAGAAGAACAGTCTGTCATTGGCGATTCAGAATCTGTACAAGAGATTTGATAAGAATCCCAACTCGACTTGTGCTGCGCTGGTGAACACCATACAAAGTCCAAGCATCAATCTTGGTGAAGGAGTACCATCATTCGTCCTACGGCGTGCGTTGGGTTCGATGCTAAAAGACTCAATTCTGCAAACATTCATCCCACCTATTGTTTACAGACTCCAGCGCTGCGAGTCCAAGGACATTGATATTTTGACACAAGTTTTCAACAATTTCCCTGCAGATATTGATGCAAAAGACCAAGACTCGGCCTACGCGTCAACACTGCTCTATAATCTCATCACGTTTTCTGAGATGTGGGAAACACCGACTCCGTCAGATGCCAAATTGAAGAAGCGGCTGTAATCTCAGACTGGGGTATTTATGCAACGAACCCACAGTACTGTGCTTTTTCCAAGGAGGCATCGCCGACGTGTGATAAGCTTGGTTTCAATAACTACGATGCCAACGCTATCATTTATGACCGTGATGAATTCTGGAACAAGAGTGCTACAATTCCTAACCACGCCAGTGCGTTGTTGATGAGTAGTAAGCTTGATATGCAGACACCACACAAGTACGCTGAGTACCTGCTTGAAACCCTCGATGGTGAGAACAAGGAGCTGATTTCTTTTGACTATGCCACACATGGCGCTGTCGTGTCAACACAGCTTATCAGTGGAGATGTATATAGTGAGACGTGTGGTATGAAATTACTCGTGTCTTACGTGAAAAACAAAGCTAAGCTGGAGACTCTGGACAAGTCATGTGTGGATGAGATGCCAGGCTTTAATCTGACGATACCGACGGACTACTTGTACAGCTACATGAGCACCAAGAATTCGTACGACGGTGTGTTCGACCAGAAGTTAAGCGCCCAACACTAAGAAGAGCAGTGGGTCAGGCTTTAGATTTTAGAGCACCACATCAATATACTACGGTTGTAGCTACTGACAAATAGCATCCCAGGGTTATTTACATCAACAACCTTACCGGTATCCGTATAACCCGGCAATAGTAGATTTGTCTCCCAACAAATCTGATACCGCGGTATCATGAGACGCTAAGTCGTTTATCACGGTGAAACTAATTCACTTTCAAATTTACTTCACATCAACTAGATCTACTCCTCGTGATATCGCGGTGCTTGCCTTCCTCGCGGTCAAGGCTTCCTCTGTACTACTTCCAACCTGATATTGATCATGTTCCAAACGGAAACTACACAGCACTTGCATTTATTATTGATAAAGGTGATCAAGCTCGTTACCATGAGACTAACGAGGTTGCATTGGTCCAACTTAGTACAATTTGACCAACGCACGACTGGCAGATAGAAGTCGAGAAGAGCAGCAATTTTCGGTGGTTATCGACCTTTTACATTGAGCAGAACAAACGGAGATTAACGATCAGGTAGACGGAGATTTGTGCTGCCGCGTAGGTATGTGCCAGTCAGCTGATTGGGGTAAAAGCTGCAGTGGTGACGAATATCTCTCATCGACAAGCTATACGTGATTAAGCCAGAACGCACAACACTCGCCCATGGACTCGAACATGGAGGAGCAATCAGGTGCTGTTCCACAATGACCCATGGCAGATACAGGCATCAGTAGACTACAGCAGCTACCGACGTTGGATGATAAGATCCAGTCCGATTACTGGTACGATGCTCAACGTATTCTTCAGTAAGGCTGGATACGAGACGAATGCGTCGATGAGGCCTTCAGAATGAATGACCATCTCCATGTGTGTGTACTGTCCATTGTGGACACCCTCGAAACATTTGTTCCGCCCTTGCGGTCAGCAGTTCTTGAGATGGGATAGCTAGCAGTAGCACCACCACAGTAGCTGTTGGATGTTTCTCACAGCTATGTCTCTACAAGTCTCCATCTGCACCCTCTCGTTTGCTGCCCTGAACCTCTTGCGCTGGAGTCAAGTAACTTGACCGGATTTTCTAGCGGAGGGTATGAATCAAAGCACAATCGAGGCAAATGCCCAGTGACTCTCGCCCTTGCCCTGGTCTTGACCTAGGGTATCTGCACGAAACGCAGTTCGTGCTGTCCTTTACTCAATGAGGTGAACCCAATATGTTGGTCATGTGGTATCTCGTTCACTGCCCACTTCAGAACTTCCAGTGGTTCTGAATGACAAGAAACACGTCGAGCATAATGCGTGGAGAGTTATTGATGATACTGCTGTTAACGGTGGCAATGAGCAGCTTCATCGTTGAAGGCCGTCGCTTGAGAGTGTTGGAAGATGGAGATGATGATCAGGACAGTAGAGATGCGAGCTCCAGCCATGATGACAACAACGGATCGTCAAAAAGTAACAAGTCCAGCATTCTCGACAACACCGCAGTGGTCGTCGTCATCGCCGTTGTGGTCGTCGTGCTTTCCATCGGCGGCATCGTGTTAGTGGTTGCATGGAGACGAAGGAGACGAGCATTAGAGCGTAATAGCAGCACGTCTCCCCAGACAACCGAGTTGTCGCCAGCTCCTCCTATCGGTGTCGCCTACGCTCGGCATTAGGACTCACAATCAAACTAGGGATAATAGACGATCACTGTGATTACCGATTGTACCATCAACGCCGCGCATACGTCCACTGTTTATTTGTTATATTCTCCAGACCCCACACCATATCAACGGATTGCTCAATGTACTCAGTGTCGGAATTCAGACTTCTGGTCTTTGTTCGACGATGACCACAGCAGTCTATACGTTTGCTTACTTTTCACGAGCAACAGCTTGTCTATCGAACAATTAAGAGAATGGAGCAAGCAACACTGTCTTGTAATGTAAAGACTTTGAATTTAGCTGAGGTAATACAAAGAGCCTCCGTCGCTACCAAAACATCATGCCGCTGCACACTTTGCAGTCTACAGCTCGTCCTTCATGATCTTACGCAGCTCGTACGAGATATGGATGGCGCTTGGACGCTGTGCAGGGTCGAACGACAGACATGCACGCGCCAACTTCACGATGGAAGGCGGGCACGACTCGTTGAAGCTCGGTTGCAGCTTGCCAGCCGACACGAGTTGCAGGATAGTCACATCTTGCATCTTGCCACCGTTCGTGTTGGTGGCATCGTGGAACGGAGCCTTGCACGTGTCCAGCTCCGACAGCACCACACCGAACGAGTAAATATCGGCGAATTCAGTGTAGTGTCCGCCCAGAATGACCTCAGGAGCGATCCAGCGTGCCGTACCCACACCTGCCGTCATGGTCTCGTCAAAGCTGCGGTTACGAGAGATACCGAAATCGCTCAACTTGGCACCACTCTGCGCGTCAATCAGCACGTTACGAGACTTCAAGTCACGGTGGATGAGCTTCGGGTTCAGCGTGTGCAGGTACACGAGAGCATCAGCAACATCGATGGCGATTTGGCACTTCAAGTTAGCCCACGTCAGCGAACTGGCACGGCTCGAATCCAGCAACGACTTGAGGTCGCCACAGTCCATGAATTCCGTCACAGCTTGAATAGTCAATGCGTTCGTCCAAGACACACCAATAAAATGCACAATCTTGGGGTGTTCCAGCCGTGCCATCGTTTTAATTTCCGTCGCGAACGCCAATGCGTCCTGCATGGTCTTCTTATCGCTCAACAAGCGCTTGATGGCAACGTTCTCATTCATGTACAGACCGAGCCATACTTCTCCAAAGCCACCACGAGACAGGAGCTTAACAGCTTCGACATCACGGTGTTCAATGCGTGCCGCCAGCAGATCCGGATCATCCCAAATCGATGAGCCGAACGTTGTGTCACCACCTGTAAGACTCGAGCCAATATCTGTGCCAAAGATTGTCGATCCGCCCTTGGTCGAAAACTGGCCACCATTTCTCTTGCGGTACCACACAAATGCAATGATCGCCAACACCAGCACGCCACAGCACACGCCGAGCACAATTGCCAGTGTGTGGCTGCTGCCTCCACTGTCATCACTCGACGAAGTCCCCACAGCGCAAACCTGCACATCAGCGTTGCTGAGTGTCGTGGCCGTGTAGCCAGAGCCACAGTCCGTGATCGTCACGTCCGCATCAAACGCTGCAAGATTCTGCAGCAGTGACAATTGCGAGTCCGACACTTGCAAGTTCGTCAAGTTGCAGCTGGCCATGTACAGATACTTCAATGCTCCTGACTCTGCCATCGTATAGATGTCATCTGGAATTGTCGTGTAGTAATTTCCCGTCAAATTGAGTGTCTGCAGATTGCTCAACACCACGGGGAAGTCCGTGAGCTCATTTCCAGCCAAATTGAGTTCCGTGACAGTACTGAGACCCGTCCAGACGTCACTGGTGTTGTCTGGTAGTTCTGTAATGTAGTTGTAGGACAAATCCAGCTTGGTAATCGCTGTAAAATTGGCAAATTGGTCCGGCACAGCGTTCAGATTGTCATTGGTGAGATACAGCGTCTTGTACGTCGTAGCGAACGACACCGACGAGAGCGTATTTCTCAGATTCACATCCAGCAAAAACATACTGACAACGGCACTCGGTGTGTCAAAGAATGTCTGATCCAGCGAGATGTCCTTGATATCGGATTTCTGCGTGGATTCACTTGGTGCTCCTTGTAATTGACTAGCAAATTGTATATGGTAAATAACAACATCATCATAACAGTGATAAGAACCTTTCGAACCAACTCTAACTGATATCATAACACGTACACTGATAATGTCGAGCTGCTATACGTTAATTCAGTGATTTTTGTCACAGTGGCCATGGTCTTTTCGTCCGTATTCGCATTGGCTTCCAGTGCCAATAGCCATTGATTGCCGTCCCACAGCAGCGAGTCCAGACATTGATACGTCACATTGCACTCTGTGGACGTGCCAGGCAGTTCAAAGTCGCTGTCGCTGTAGCAGGGGCCGCTAGCGCCCAATTCGACGCAGGACTCTTGAGAGGGCGAATAGAGCACACAGGGATAGTCGTTGCAGCTCGAGGGACAGCCAGAAGACGTGAGCGTCGTCTCTGTGAGCGCAGTACACTCGGCAGCGCGCGTGCTGCCAGCATGAAGCAGCAGCAGCGAGGCGACGAGTATCGGATGCATCTCGGCCGTTATATTGCACAGTGAGGCTTTATACTCGGAACTGGATTATTGGAAGAGGGGTAGGGGAGGGAATATATGGCGAATTGTATGGTGGGAGAGCGTTAACGTACATGTACCCAACCTGGACGAGTGCCACTTCCGATTTTTTGGTTTTCGTTCGAGCTACTTGTATTTACAGCTCGTATAGAGGGCTGCTGCAGAAGTTGTTGGCCTTGTGAAAGGATGGCAGGCGACTGGTGTCGAGATGGCTACTGCAAGGGCCCTATCGGAATGGAAAACAATCTGGCGTGCGAAAATTTGGAGTGGTCACTGTGCCGAGGGAGTCGTTGTCGTCAGTCAAATAACGAGCTACTCTGACTACTACAGAAAAACGCTGGTGTCATTAAAGACAAGGTCGCGGCGACCCGATTCTACACACAGGAAATTTGGACGATCACGTTCAAAACAAGTCAAAATTCGAGACCTGTTCGGCTCCCACGACGGAGAAGATGCTCCAGATGATTGAGGTGGTGACCTTGGCCGTATAATGCATTGAAAGTGTATTGCACGGCAAACATGCGCGAAAATTGGAATCGCCTGTCAATTGTAACGTCTGGTCGCGAAGGTGTAGCCATTCGACAACTTCAACATGATCTTTTGCTAGTCTCGTCAAGCTAGTCGCTCCCAACCTGTGGCTGTCGCTCTCGAGCTACTGATTGCATCACGATGAAGTCCTCGAGATCATAATGGCATGGCCTTCCTCCATCGCGTCTTATCTCGCAAAAATAGCGTTTTCGTGCATGGAAATTAATGTGAACACTTCTCTATTTTCCTGCACCAAACCATGGCGAAGCATGGCATACTCGTCTTGGTGCTGTCATGTGCTGCAGTATTTGCAATATCAACCGTCCAAGCTACTGCAAACACCACGGACGCCACAACATCTCCACTCTCGGGATGTCAAGTGTGTGCAGCATCGGGGGATTGCTCCCACGCTTACCTGGACAGACCTGGACAATTCTGTGGCAACTGGTTGGACCGAGCAAGCCAACGTCAAAGATGCTGCTGTCCCCGTGAAGCCACATGTGCAGTAAGCAATTATGCCTGCAACTGTAAAACGATCAAGACCAAAACACCGACATCTTCATCATCGACAACTTCTTCCTCTTCATCTCGAGCAAGCTGGGGCACGATCTTCGGGTGTGTGATTCTTATGTTCGTTGCCTCCTCGATACTCTGGTGTTTGTGCCCGTGCTGTCGAGCAAACAGATACGCAGCTCTATCACAACCACCAATGACTCCTGTGGTCGTACAAACGCCAGTCTACGCTCCTGAATACACGTACACCCCAGGATACGCACCTAGACCTGTATTTGGTGGTCCGGTCTACGGTGGAGGAGGCTATTCCAGTGGAGGAATGGGTACTGGCTCTAGCTCGATGCTTGGAGGTGTTGCCGGAATGTTTGGTGGCATTCTCGTAGGTCAAGCAGTTGCCGGTGCTGGTGGGCATCATGGTTACAACGGCGGTGGTAATGCTTGCTACACGGACAATGGTGGCGATGAATTTGGTGGGGATTTCTAGATATGCCCACTGCAATATAAGACCATAGATAACGATAACTTAAATTCTGTCGATTCCTGTTCTCCATCGTCATCCAAGTGTAACGAGGTTCGATCGGCGGATCATTTGTTCGAAACGGAAGAGCACATTGCCCGTTTCTACAAAGAGGTATCGAGCTTGAGCCTCGTTGAGGCAATCTCCGTGACCACCGTACGTGAACTGCACGTGATCGTCAAACATATCGAAGCGCAAGTATGTGTACGCATCGCGTAGATACACCACTCCTTTTCTGTTTGTATTTGCGATATCGTCTGGAGGTGGCACTACCACCGTAAGGATTGACAATGACTTGTGGCCACGTTCGTCCTCATCAGCGACCTTCGATGAGATATTTAAATGACGGATACGATGTGAGCGGTTCGCGTCGGGAGAATTGCGAATGAGGACTGTATTGAACGCATCCACTCTTTGCAACACTCGAACATCAATCGCCGAGCGATAGCACCTCCTGTACATGTCGGGATTGTTGAAAACCCGCCAGCCATCTATAGCAAGTTCCTCCGCCAACATCATGCTGTCTGTGCACGGGATCCTCTTCATAAAATGAAACTCCAATTTTCGCCTATCACTCAGATATCTCTGTACAGTCCAGCCAAAGAACTGCACCGGGTCTTCACTCATTTGTTTCTTCATGAACATCGCATGATGATTCTTAATCGTCTGGTACTTTTCTCGAACGAGATTGTAGCAACTTGTAGCAGGCATTGGTTCATAGTAAAACGGTTCCGTGTCTTCTGCAAAATATGACCAAAATCCTGGTCGATTCAAAACTTGCGCAGGTTCCGTGTCTTGCTTCTGTAAATTGGGGTCTGCTACTTCAGGCGTATCCACCCTTAGAGTCGTCTCAAAAATGGCCATTTGCTCCAATCTCTGGGCCAACGCCTCATTCTCCCGATGAATGGCGTTCTCCGTCTCCACTGCGTCGATATACTGAGCCATCAACTCTTTCTGATTACTTCCTATTGTCGTGTCAAAATGTGTTTTATCTTGATTCACACTAGCGATTCGCAATCGCCTCCACGCCACCATTCCGCTCTCCAATTTCTTGTGCAAATGCTGATATTGTTTACGCATGGAATCCATGAGCGCGTTATGTCGAGACCTGCCTCTAGCCATATTCTCTCGGTGACGGCGTTTCTTGGCCTCCTCTTTACTCTCAGGTGGTTCCATTTGGTCCACATTGGAGGCTTCGATGATCAAGTCCGTGGGAGACAGTGGAGACCGTCCACCGGACGTCGCCATTATTTGAAATTTGGATTGTGAGTGACGATCGATGGTGAGGATGCAGGAAGGGAATGGAAGGCACTTGGCTTTCGCCTCTCTGACCACACACAGGTGTTTACGGTAAAGGTAGATTGCGATAGAAGTGCGGCCGTTATTTGAGCATCTGACGTTGGTAACTTCTCTTGATGTTTGTATGCGAGGACTAAAAGACCAGAACCAGAGTGTAAATTGAAACTTGGACGAAACACAGATTTCATGACCGTATGAATCTTGTGGTCAAGTCAAACGTAACGCTAAAATGCATCCGTTTATCCACAATACAAGTCCGAAAGTCTACAACGCCTCGTATAACAGCACATAATATGCATGAAATGATCGTTGTCCAAGCTTTTCTAGCAGAAATAGTGTTTGTGCGCATCTCACCAGGGGATCAGCATTGGGTCAGTCCAGATGGGAAACTCGGAAGAGGATGCACCAACGGTGCTCTTCCTGAAGAGTCCATACCGAAGCTGATCTGATGGACAATTTTTGGTAAACCTGGTTGAGCTGATGCATGTATCTTGTATTGCTAGTCGTGCGCCTGTCCCTAATTTGCTAGTCGATCTATCGTTTGCAACGCGACAACTGCTCTCCTTCAACCTACTCCAACGTTACAAAGTTCTGAGGTAGTATCATTTGCTCGAAGCGAACGAGTGCACATCCTGACTCGAGGAACACGAATCGAGCCTCGGTGTCATTCGCGTAGACTCCGTGAAGTCCGAACGATATATCCACAAATTCATGGCCGAATTCATCCACACGTTGGTGTAGCAGTAAATAAGCGTTCGTATCATGAACAAATTCGATGTTTGGCGCATTCCTCTTTGCCATATCTTCGTTTGGGGTTATTGCGAGCAGGAGGATGGTCACGATTTGATGGCCTTCTTCGTCAACGTTAGCGATCTTGGACGCTAACGTAAGGCATCGTCGATTCGTGGTATTGTCTACTGCTGGCAGGCTCTGCAATGCTACACTGGTATTGGTATCCACACGTTGTAGTACGTGTATCATCACTTGACTTGTATACAAGCGTTCGTACAACTCAGGTGTGTTGAAGACCCGCCAGGCTTCGTTGCCGATTAAGTCGGTCATCTGGGCACTATCAACGCACGAGATCTGTTTGGAAAAGTGAAAATGGTGTCCGTTGTTCACGATTCTCTGCACATTCCACCCAAAGAATGGCTGGAGCACCAAAGTTTCATCTTGGATGAACCGCGCGTGATGACCCCAAAACAATGGGTAGTTTATCCGAACAATGTCGTGGCATGTACTGGCATCCACTGCTTCGTAGTAAAACAACTCTTCGTGTCCAGTAGAGTGCTTTCGGCTGTCGAATAGTCCGTGTTGAGGGTAGACGATTTCCATGTGCGTGACGTCTCGATGAAGAAGGGATTCAAAGTGTTCATATTGGTCAAGCTTTTCCTTGAATTTCTGGTTCTCAAGATGTATCGCGTTGCTAAGCTCCACAGCCCCCACATAGGAAGCACACAACGTTGTTTCTTCGCAGTTAAGTGACTTGCTAACGTCTACAGGAGACCACGTGGGTTGGGAAGTACCCTGTCGATCCCAATATGCTGCCAACAGTGACAACTGTTTGCTTGACAGCGACTCAAATTCTTCCCGCCAAGAGTCAAGATTTGCCTTGAAAGCTGCGCGTTTGCTCGCCATTCTACGACGGTGACGCTCCCTCTCTGCGATTTTTCTCTCTTCCAGCGTCTGCATGGTTGTTGGTCGTCAATTTTGAAGTGAGTGGAAGCTCTATAGCAAATCCGTCGCGGACCCAATCGAAGCTCAAGTAACCTTCGACTTCGCATATCAACTGATACCATGGCCAATGACACGGCATATGCCAAAGAAATATCCTCGTCGGAGCCATCGTGGACTTAGCGACAACCAGAAATCATTCAAACCATATTCGCTTGGGTCATAGTGGAACGTTGGCCACGTCAGGCGTTGTGAGGCGTAGCACAAAGTCTCCACAATATCAGGCGAATATTTGACTTCTGGCGGCCGTGTTGCTCATCGCGAGACTGAGATGCGGGATTTTCCACACCAAGGCACGTGTTCAATAGCTTCATGCAAGCTTTATTGTAAAATATCTATCTTATGGTCTCATGTTGTGGTCATGTTTCGTACTACTTCCGGTTTCGTGGACCTTACTAGAGCTGGTCTTCGAGGCTTTGGGGTCATGTAGTTTGGTCCGTACGCTTCTGTCAGAAAGAAATTGGGGTCATGCACCGTGTCGAACGGCATCCCGTTGATCGTCACTTGTGAGAACGGCTCCACTTTGTCTCCTGCTAGAAAGCGCCCGTTGCTGCCTACAAATTCCTGAATATCCCAGAGACTTTCGTTGACCTTCTTCATTTTGTAGAGATCCACGTACGGAACGGCAAAGCTCCTTGTGAGGGAGTGACTGGGGTCGTAGATACGAGCTGCTAACGGATGTGTCGGTGCCACACAGACTCGCCAAATCTTCAAGAAGAACATGTGATAACCTTTTTGTCGAAGTGCCTCCACCACCACATCTTTATCTTTGAGTCTCTCAACGAATCCAATATCGGTGTCTTCTGTGAATGGTATCATTGATCCGTTGCGCACAGCGCCCAGCAATGACCCAAATGTGATCAACGGGGTGTTTCCTGTCGCCTTGAGCTCTTCGTACACATCCACCAATAACATGTGCAATACACTGGCGTAGCACACAGATTTTGGGGAGCGAACACTGAGCAGATCCGTTCGATCGCCTGCAATGCAGAATGGTATGTCTTTCCTCCCAGACATTGGAAGGCAGTAGCTGTACTTCATAAAAAATCGTTTTTGTTCTTCACAGAGCGCAGCGTGTTCACCACGAAATGTAAGTGTTGGAGGATCCATCTCCTTTAGCGCCGAGTAGAACCGGTGACCCGAATAATATTCGATCGACTTGGCATTCACAGCACTCAATGTGCAATTTTAATCTCCTTCGAGGAGAGAGGTTTCAGGCAAGTGAGCGAGCACGCGAGCTTCCATGACAAGGCCAAAAACTAACAAACCGATTGGTATCAACACAATGGTAGGAATCGCTGCAAAATTCGGGAAAGCAAACCAATTCGATAGGGCGGAATTTGTTTGATTACCTCGACGTCGTCACAATTCGTCTCCATCTCGATGAATGGTGAGCCCAAACTTGAACTGCGAAGGGAACAAATGAAAGTGAGAGTGGCCAAACGATTGGTAGCAGTGTTGTATATTCGCGAGTGCTCTTTTCATCACGGCAGTAGTACATCGTAGGTAAAATCCCTGAGACACAGCTCGCGTTTGCTGTTCGTTTTCAGTATGTTCATGTAGAAGCAGGGTGATGGCAAACAAAACACTTACATTACCAATTCAAGCAAATTGACATGCGCGAATGGTGTTTCTTCAAAGATGATAACTTTCGCACACTTCTATCATATTTATCTCTAAGTTTGAGCTCATGGTTGACGTACTTCGCTTGGGCCTTTCGAGAACTTCCTCAATGTCATCAATAGTTTCTCTTTATCAACACGGTTTACCATCTCTTTCGTCACCGCAGAGAGATTCGCTGGGGATAACGATTTTCGAGCCCTCGGAGTCATGTAGCTCTTTCCGTATGCTGCCCTCAAAAAGAACTTTGGATCATGCACCGTGTCGAATGGCATTCCGTTGATCGTCACCTGGGTGAATGGTTCTACCTTGTCTTTTGGGAGAAAACTTCCATTCTTACTTTTGAGCTCCTCAATATCCCACATGCCATTGTTGAGATTGTGCATCCGGTACAAATCCACGTAAGGCGCGCCGATGTACCTCGTGAGTGGTAACTCGGGATCATATAAGCGACCCGCAAGTGGATGCGTTGGTGCAACGCATACACGCCAAATTCCTTTAAAGAACATGTGATATCCTTTGTTCCAAAGCTCCTGTTGCAGTGCTTCTCTCGAGTTGAGACTTTCAACAAAGCCAATGTCTGTATCCTCTGTAAATGGGATCATCGAACCATTGCGTACAGCACCCAACAGTGAACCAAAAATGATCAGTGGAGTGTTTCCTGTAGCTTGTAGCTCTTCATACACATTGACCAATAACATGTGCAGCACACTTGCATAACAAATGGACTTGGGTGAACGAGTATGAAGCAAGTCCGCACGGTCCGCAGCGGTGCAGAATGGAGTATCTTGCCGTCCTGATATCGGAAGGCAGTACTTGAATCCCGCTTGGGCTCCAGCGTCTTCATTGCACAAAACTGTGTGTGTGTTCCGGAAGGTTGGGGGAGGAATGGGGTCCATGTCTTTCATAGCAGAGTAGAAGCGATGGCCTGAATGGTACTCGATTTCGCTGGCATTTCGAGTTTTGGGGGAACACACTTCTTCCTTGATGATAGCAACTTCTGGTGACGATGACATGAGTCGCATATCCATCGCAAAACCGAAAACTAGCAGTCCGGTTAGCACCAAAATGAAGCTCGTCGTCAGTGTGACTCCTTTCCAGAAACGCGTGCACCCGAATGGAAATATCCACACTGCACCAATGCGATGAGATGCACCAACCTTGGTCATATCAACGTCCTGCTTGAGTCTCGTGATCATCCTTAATTGAATCGAGTTGTAAGAAGGTTAATCGCTTGAAGGCTTAAGACTTGAGTTGCAGTCAGCAAGAATGAAAGTGTCTCAACTCCCGAGCTGTGATCGTTCCAAACAGGATTTGATTATGAACGCTCTGCCAAGTTGGTACACGACTTGATTATGAACGCTTTGTAGTTGGTGCCACCAACACATGCTTGATCCCATGAATGTGACCGAGGTACACAGTGGAGAAGTCACGCCTGCACATGTATTGTGACTAATTGTTAAGGGTTCACCGGCAAGGCTACATGTACGTGTACCAGCAGTCGATAGATGATGAAAATACGCAAACTACTAGAGTCTACCAGCTCTGCAGTAACTCACTGTCCAGATCTAAAACTTGTGGTACAGCAATCTAAATAATCCAGTGTATCTATGTGGTAGTTGCTGAGGTATCTACAGCTCTTCGTGCTACAAGCTTCATCACTTTTTGTTTTCGTCAACTACGTTGTCCGTCTTATTGCTTGTCATGCTGCTTGTCATGTTGTTTAATTCTGGGGCTTCTGTTCGCTGCTTCGGAGTCATATAGTCTAGTCCGTACGCCTCCATCAAGAAGAAGTTTGGGTCATGAACCGTGTCGAACGGCATTCCATTGATTGTCACTTGGGAAAAAGGCTCGACCACGTGTCCAGGAAGAAAGCGCCCATTGCTGCCATCCATCTCCTGAACATCCCAATTTCCATTTCTGAGCTTCTTCATTTTGTATAAATCCACGTAAGGAACAGCATAGCTTTCCGTGAGCGGTAAACTCGGATCATAGAGACTGGATGCAAGCGGATGCGTTGGCGCAACACAAACGCGCCAAATATTGAGGAAGAACATGTGATAGCCTTTATCCCAAAGCGCCTTCCGCAACGGTTGAATCGTTTGTAGTTTTCCAACATACCCAATGTCCGTGTCTTCTGTGAATGGGATCATGGAGCCATTACGAACAGCTCCTAGCAGTGATCCAAACGTGATCAACGGAGTATTCCCCGTCGCCTTCAGCTCCTCGTACACATCCACCAGCAACATGTGCAGTACACTTGCGTAGCAAACCGACTTGGGCGAACTAATAGTCAGCAGATCCGTTCGATCACCTGCTAGACAAAATGGTGTGTCTTTCCTCCCGTTGATCGGTAAACAAAAGCCGTATTTCATCTTGGTTCGTTGATTTTCTTCACAGAGCTTCGTGTGGTTACCACGAAACGTTAGCGGCGTTGGTGTACCTCTTTCCTTCAAAACCGAGTAAAACCTGTGACCCGAATGATACTCGATTGCACTGACATTCAAGACTCGTGAGGTGCAAATGCCATCTTGAGTGAAGACAGAGAACTCCGGCATACACGCTAAAATGTGCGTCTCCATTGCAAAACCGAAGAGCGTCAATCCCGTCAACACCACAATAAACGTAGGAATGACTGTCACCCCCGTCCAAAAGTCTCTGCAGGCCACGAAAACTCGTCGAACAACACCAACGCGTCGAGGTGGAGGATGTTTAACCACTTGGCCACCTTCCTCGAGTTTCTTGTCCATTTTGGCGCTCTCAACCTAACTGAACCTAGCGCTGCCAAGAACTAAGAGAAAATGAGACGATGGGACGAGTGCTGGACGTGTTGTGGCCACGTGTGAGAGAGACCTATCATATGGCTCCCGAGTTCGGCTGTCCCAACTCAGGATCATGGAGACCTACAACAATTCGTGCGTCTACATTATCAAAACATAGCAATGATTCTACTTGTCCTGTACTACCTGCTATGGTATACTTTCTCCCTTTGTCAGTCTTTTTGCTGCTTCTTTTAACTGGTTGGTCACCGTTTGGACTGAAGGTGGGGCTCGGTGCATCGGAGTCATATAGTTCGTTCCGTATGCCTCCTGGAGGAAAAAATGAGGGTCATGAACCGTGGCGAACGGCATCCCGTTGATGGTCACTTGAGAAAATGGTTCTACCTTGTCGTAGGGCATCAATCGACCGATACTGCCTTGCAATTCTTGGATATCCCAAAAACCATTGTTGAGTTTTCGCATTTGATACAAGTCAACGTACGGGACAGCGTAGTTTTTGGTAAGTGGCAAGCTTGGGTCATAGAGTCGAGATGCAAGAGGGTGCGTTGGAGCTACGCATACTCGCCAAATGTCCAAGAAGAACATGTGATAACCCTTCTGCCACAATTCTTGTTGCAAGACACCTTTTGAGTTGAGATAGCCGGCGAATCCAATGTCCGTGTCTTCTGTGAACGGGATCATGGACCCGTTCCGCACAGCTCCTAATAACGAGCCGAAAGTGACGAGAGGAATGTTCCCTGACGCCTGAAGCTCCTCGTACACTTCAACCAGCAACATGTGCAGTACACTCGAGTAGCAAACAGACTTCGGAGATCGGACGTGAAGCAGATCAGTTCGATCCCCTGCCGTACAGAACGGCGTGTCCTTCCGTCCAGAGATTGGTAAGCAGTAGCTGAACTTCGCATTGGTCCTCAACTCTTCATCGCATAATTCAGTGTGTTGTCCGCGAAACGTTGGTGCTGTTGGTGGATCCATCTCTTTCAGTGTTGAATAGTATCGGTGACCTGAATGGTACTCGATCGTGCTGGCGTTTTGGACCATTGGAGAACAAACCTCTTCACTCAGGACACCCACTTGTGGCGTGCACGAGATAATGTGAGTTTCCATCACGAGACCAAACACCAATAGTCCGATTAGCACAAGCACGAAAGTTGGGATCACAGTCACCCCCGTCAAAAAGTCTCTACAGCCAAGCAGAAACCTCCCAACAACTCCAACATGTCGAATCGGAACGCGCTTGACTACTTCATCTTCCTCGATCTTCTTGACCATTTTGAGAGAGTTGATGTGATTGTGGTGCGATGCAAGACGCAAGATTAGGACTGCAGGTGCTCAACGTTCGGAGTCCGAATCGGACGGTAAGTGATTCCATTTTCTGTTCGTTACGCTCTCTTGTCGATGGTAAGCAGTCCTCACAGTAGTCCTGGTTTATTGGGAATCACTCCTGCATGCTTTGGAGCGCTTCATGTCCCTTGTCAGTCGGGTTTGCTGTCAATTCAATCCAGGATTTCATTTCGATGTAATTATTGCGTCGAGTTATTGAGCCGGGGCCTCTTTGAAGTGCACAGACCATGGGCATGTAGCAGCTAGGCTGATTGTGTTTGGGGCTGGTGCGTCTGTAAACCAGATTGTCGTCATGCAACTTAATGTCACCGTGGCATTGTCAAGTTGCTAGGCGCACAAAATGAACAGGAAAACCACAACGATCGGACCCTCGCTGAAAATTTTCCGATGCAACCGAAATGCATCATGGTCCATGTTGGTCTAGCATTGATTGATGTGAAAATAGTGTTGTAGGTACCCATGAAATGCCAGTAACTTTACCATGTTGGAACACCACACTAGCGCTTGAGTGCTGTGATGCATCAGCTTTGAGGTTGGAGAAATGCAGCGCAACAAACTCCTTTTTGCATTTCTATACGTTCCCGTGCTTCATGGGAGTCTATGGCTTCCTTCAAAAATTTGTACGGAGTTTCCTCGTTTCGAACTCCATTTCAGTTGTCGTTCACTGTCAATAACATTTAGCAGTAAGCATTCGCACAGAAAGGTGGAGCTTTCCTCTCGGAAATCAGGAGACAGTAGCTTCACTGAGTTCTCATTTTCACTTCTTCATCGAAATGGAGGAACATCTGCTCTTTAAACTTTGAGTAGAAATCATGATTCGAATAGTTCTTAATTATGCTTGACTTCACCACTTTTAGAGAACTCACTTGCTCTTAGTCCGCAGTTTTCGTGGCATGCACATAATAATCTGCATTGCAATTAAAAAGCCGAAAGCTAGCAGTTCAACCACCAACAGTTTGAGTATTGCAAGGTGTGTACTACTCATCATCCACTTATCAACCCAGGGCTTCATCAATCATCAAGATGGCCGAGTTTCGGTGTGTACATTCTTGGTATCGTCCGTGAAATGATTAACCCCCACAGTATCTATCGTGCTACTTGTGAACAAGTTTACCCACTTCGTTTGTTCGCTCATTGTCCTCTGTATTCATTCATCTTCTCCTCGCCAACAATTTGTCACAATTCTCTAGGTCATAATGCCAATTTGAATAATATCGGTGTTGCAACTTACTCGATCTTCTGCTCTATCGTGGTTTTGGTGTCATGTAGCTTGGGCCATATGCCTGCCTCAAAAAGAAATCAGGATCATGGACCGTATTGAATGGCATCCCGTTGATCGTAACTTGCGAGAAAGGCTCAACTTTATCTGTAGGAAGGAACTACCAACAAGTTCCTGAATATCCCATAAGTCTTGATTTATTTTCTTCATCTGGTAGAGATCCACGTATGGCACGGAGAATTCTTTGAAAGCGGCAGACTCGAGTCATAAAGACGTCCAGCAAGTGGATGCGTCGGCGCAACGCACACTCGCCAAATTCCCATAAAGAACATGTGATACCCTTTGTTCCAAAGTGCTTCCTTCAGTGCTGTTTCCCCTTTCAGTTCCTTAACAAACCCAATGTCAGTGTCCTCAGTGAAAGGAATCATCGACTCATTCCGGACTGCCCCAAGCAATGATCCAAACGCGATCAACGGAGTGTTTCCAGTAGCTTGTAGTTCTTCGTACACTTCCACCATCAGCATGTGCAGTACACTGGCATAGCAAATTGACTTGTGTGATTGAACATTGAGCAAGTCGGTACGGTCAGCAGCAGTGCAAAACGGAACATCCTTACGACCTGAAATCGGTAGACAATAGCCGTATTGTACGTGACTTCGCACTTCTTCATGGTAAAGCACCGTGTGATTTCCACGAAAAGTTGGTGCTGTCGGCGAATCCATCTCTTTGAGCTCCGAGTAGAATCTGTGACCCGAATGATACTCGATTGCACTGGCATTTAGAATTCTTGGGCTACATGTACGTGTCTCGTTGAGAACGACAACTTCGGGTGTGCATGCCATGATGTGAGATTCCACGATGAAGCCGAATATCAGCAGTCTGACTAACATTACCACGAAAGTCGGAATCACCGTCACTCCAGTCCAAAAATCTCTGCATCCCAGTAGAAATCTTCCAACAAAACCAACAGGACGAGGTGATAATTTCTTGATGACTTCGACACCTTCCTCGAGTTTCTTTTCTGTGTTTGTTCTGCTAGTCTCCATTGTTTTTTCTGACGATTCGAGGTTTGAGCTGGATGATGCGAAAACAAGAATGAAAGGCATGCGCAGAAACTATAGCACGGTTGCGTGGACTGTCACAGCAGTGTTGCGTTGCATCCATGAGGAAAAGGATCACCATCCGTTGCGTTATGCTCAATAATCTCCGAGCTGCAACGCGAACAGAGCGAGCCTGGTGTACTGGTCGCTGACAAACTGTACGAGTAAGTGACAGAAAAACAAGGGCATGCTTCCATTCCACTGAAATGGTTATTTTCCTGTGAAATGTTCAGTTGGTAACTCAAGAAACGCGTTGTATTCCTTGGTAGTGTAGTGATGAACCCTGCTCCTTTCAAGTTCAACACGAGTTTCTCGTCTCAAGACACCATGCGGTGAAGTCCATGGAGCGAAATGTGTTCTTGTCTTTGGTGAGCCAGATGTATCAACACCTCGGTGAAAAGACAAGGTACCAGGAGACCAGGAGAACAGATAGAAACTGGGATCCCATCTTACAAAATATTATCTTTCAGGTAAACCATTTTACTATCTTAGCTGCGATCTATGTCGGAACCTTGTTTTATACGTACTTCGTCGAACCAGGAGACCCCGGTGCTTCATTTCGAGGTTTTGGAATCATATAATCGTCTCCGTACGCTTCCGTCAAGAAGAACTTTGGATCACGCACAGTCTCAAATTCGATCCCATTGATGGTTACTTGAGAGAGCGGCCAGACCTTTTTGTAGGGAAGAATACTTCCATTTCTGCCTTCCAACTCTTGCATATCCCAGTCACCATTTTCTGTTTGAGTCATCTTGTACAAATCCACGTACGGCACGGCGAAACTCTCAGAAATGGGCAAGTCCGGGTCGTAGAGATGACCAGCAAGTGGATGAGTTGGTGCCACACAAACTCGCCAGATACCCATGAAGAACATGTGATAGCCCTTCCTCCGAAGTGCGAGTTTCACTTTGTCAGCAGTGACCATCTCACCCACGTAGCCGATATCGACGTCTTCAGTGAACGGAATCATGGATTGATTTCGCACAGCTCCGAGTAGCGATCCAAATGCGAGGAACGGGGTGTTTCTCGTGGCTTGAAGCTCTTCGTAGACCTCCATCATCAGCATGTGTAGCACACTTGCGTAGCAAATCGACTTTGTATCAACGTTGAGGAGGTTCATCCGGTCTGCTGCAGTGCAGAACGGAATGTCCTTCCGGCCAGAAATCGGTAAGCAGTATTCGTACTTGGCTTGGATTCGATAGATCTTGCTGCATAGTTTGGCATGGTCCTCTGTCATTTGAGGCGGATGTACAGCTTCGATGTCCTTCAATCCGGCGTAGTATCTGTGACCTGAATGATAATTAATCTTGTTGGCGTCTAGAACCTTTGGACTACAAGCGTTCCCGCCCATTGTGGAGACTTGTGGCGTGTAGTTGATACAAATCTGCAAGAAGACCAGCAATCCCAGCACCACCAGCACCAAGACCGGCTTCGCTGTTCGAAATCCTTTATAGACGCTCCATTGTCGGTAAACTCGATCGTCCTTCTCTTCGTCAACTTGATTGAGCTTCCTGTCATTCATTTTATCGGATACTTTACGAGTCCTCCCCTGCTGACGTACGTGGCACGGTGCAGGATAGAAACTGAACCATACGACTCCGCATCACGTACCATTCTCTGTTCGTTCAAATTTTTCCTGTCTGCAGTGCCGCAGATTGTAAGAACTCAGCGAAGGAAGTTATCTGGATCAAGATGTAGTCTGAAATATGTATTCTACAGCATAACTAGTCCTAACTATTTAATGTCGCGTTCCTCAGCTTTTCATACCGCGGTGGCACTACAAAGTAGTCTCCATAATCGTCCTGTGGATAGGAATTGTCTCCTTTGTCTCGAGGCTTGGGAATCATGTAGTCGTCTCCATATGCCTCTATCAAGAAGTACTTGGGGTCGTGTACAGTGTCGAATGTCATCCCATTGATCGACACCTGCGAGAACGGCAGCACCTTGCTGTAAGGGAGTATGCGTCCTTCACTGCCGTCCAGCTCCTCCATGTCCCAGTCTCCATTATCTAACTGCTTCATCATGTACAGATCCACGTACGGCACTTCAAACGGGCTAGTAGTAGGCAAGTTCGGGTCGTAGAGATGTCCTGCCAACGGATGTGTTGGTGCCACACAGACGCGCCAAATGTCCATGAAGAACATGTGAAAGCCCTTCCTCCTCAGTGCAAGTTTCACCATTTCAGTAGAGATCATCTCACCAACAAAGCCAATATCGACGTCTTCAGTGAACGGGATCAACGAACTGTTGCGTACAGCTCCAAGTAGCGACCCAAAAACTAAGAACGGGATGTTTCCAGTGGCTTGTAGTTCTTCATAGACTTCTACCAGCAGCATGTGCAGTACACTGGCATAGCAGATGGACTTGGCAGACCGGAGAGTCAGTAAATCCATCCGGTCTGCTGCCGCACAGAACGGCGTGTCCTTCCTGCCTGAAATGGGCAAGCAGTACTCGTATTTGGCTTTCATCCTCGTCTTCTTGTCACAGAGCTTGGTATGATCGTCACGGAAGACAGGTACAGGTAGTGTCGTGTCTTTCAACACGTCGTAGTATCTGTGGTTGGAATGGTACTCGATTTTGCTGAAATTGACGCCGGACAGCGTGCAGAGCTTGGGGGTGCTGGACAACAAGGCGGTCGGGACGCGTGCAAGGAGTTTGGTCTCCATGACGACGTCGAAAGCTACGAGAAGGATGAGAAAAAAGACTAAAGCCGGTAGGACCATGACACCCGGACGTGAGGCGACAGTCTTATTCGGTACGCACAGCCGTCGCGCCGTCTCGCATCCGTCCACATCGATTCTCTTGTCCTTCATGGCCAATTGTGCTCCTGAAATGAAAAGATGAACCCAACAGGACGCTCTATATCCAATGGAGCAACAGGACGACCGTGGAATCAGGGACTGGACCGTTGCTGGTTCCTGACTCAAATCACCATATCCAATGGAGCAACAGGACGACTGTGGAATCAGGGACTGAACCGTTGCTGGTTCCTGACTCAAATCATTCTGGATGTGACGTGTAATGCCCACAGCTTCAATGGGCATGTGCTGGTGCTGGTGCTGGTGCTGGAGGATATTTCCCTCGAAATCCAAAGCTGCTAGTGCTACACGTCCTGTAACAGGAGGAATTGAACCTTATCGTTCATGAACTCGATGTAGCATCTACGATTCTGGTTGCTTCACCTCTACGTGATCAACTGTTGACATAGAGGGCGATCGTCATCATGTAGACGAACGGAAAAAGAATCCCGAGACTGAAAGTGTCTTCCCGAGACTGAAAGTGTCTTTAGTGGAATCTGCAGTGCGCCTTACTGTCACCTCCGTTATATCTAAGCATTGGTATTCATGTTCTGCCGACGCTGAATCGGTATGGAGCCATTAGTTTGGCAGATGGACAGGGATGTGAACCGAGATTTGTACAGCAATGATCCATGATTATTCTGGACAATCGCCTCGTTAGGAGAGCAAGCAAAGCAGCGTGAAAAACCAGAGGTGGAGGCTTCTGTTGCTTCTTGGTCCTTCATGTAGTGCATCGTAAAAGAGAGACCTTCTGGACGCTGTAGAACATCACGCGCCAGCAAATCCCATAATCGCACCTGTTGCTACCAAGGTCATCACTGCTAGCGTAGCATACTCATCGAGGCATGAACGAGAGTACTCTGTTCGAGACACTACTTTGAATTCAAGACACAGTCTCCTTAACCACGTTGCAGCATCGATTGATCAGAGGCTACATGATATGAGACTCTTCACCTCGTTGCCACCACCAAACAAATGTGTCAACCGAATCGCTCTCTACTCTATCAGCTGACACCGAGGTTTGTCTTGCAACTTCAGGTCCCGTCTCACTGGGTCGCTTGGCCTTACGCGTCCTTGGCCACGATCGAGCCCCTTCGAATTTAGTTTAACAACAGCTACACTACTCGAATGATACTTCTTCATTTGAAATGGTCTCACCTTAAACTACAACGATACCAATTCCTTACGCGTCCTTGGCCACGATCGAGAACCAGCCTCCAAACGGAATGTCTGACACCGTCACGAAATCATCTGAACCGGTGGCAGCACCGAAACCAGTCCACGACGACGCACCGTTGGTCCACACGGTGTTGCCGTTGATGAAGACTTCGATCGCGTTCAGTGCCTTGCCGAAAGTGGGCACGGAGATGGAGCCCGTCGTGTTTTGCGGCGTCTCGAGGTTCGCGATGAAGAAGCTGTCTTGGTTCTTAGTCGTCCACTCTACGGAGAAATCGCCCGTCGCCAGCGTGTAACCAGTGTGTAGCTCGCCGATGTCTGTTCCAGCAGCATGCGGGACAAACTCCCATGTCTTGCCTGCATCCGTGACGGGACTCAAACCACCAACGTGAAGAGTTAAGGAAGCTGTCGGACCCGTAGACCATGCGTGTGCGTGGGAAATATAGCCACCCAGTTCGAGACCGTAGAACGGGTACATGAGTTCACCAGTCTCGTAGAATGCCTCGATGGTGGTGGAGTTGCTGAAGGTGTTGAGCATGTATCCCCATTGACGACGGATGATCTCGAGAGCGAGTGATGCGTTGCCAGGTGTAGCTCGCAGATGAGCTTCGACCTCGACACTCGTGATAAATGGGGAGATCGATCCGAGACCTTCAGGCGACACGGCACCATACTCATTCCAGCGCGTGGCCAGATTCTCCGAAATGGTAACAGCTTGTTCAGACGATTGAGTCACGTTGTAGCGGATAGCGAGCGAGTTGCCATCCTGAGGGAAGAGCTCAGCACCTGCCGCTGTCGTGTTGTCCCGGAACAGACCAACAGCGTCGTCCCAGAGGTTCGAGTTCACCGAAGTCTTGACCGAGTTGGCAAGTTCGTCAAACGATGTTCCGTTGTAGGATGGTGCATCGAAACCGAGATGTTGGGCCAATTCGGCATAGCTGTACAGTGCATGGTACAGCAGCGAGTTAGCTGCGATGTTTTTGCCACCTTGACCTACACGACCCCAGTCGTAGGTACCCGTGACATTAAGAAGCATGTCAGAAGAATCCACATTACCGAGAATGAACTCAAAGCCAAATAACGCTTGCTCCCAGAGCTCCTTCAGAAACTCCGTGTCATCGGCGAGAGTCGCGTAATCAGCCAAGGCAATCAGCGTCCAGATGTGGTAAGTATCCGAGTTCACACCTGCAAGTTGAACGCGAGGAGCAATAGGAGTACCAGCGTAAGCGAATTGACCGTTGGTTGTGTTTTGGATCGCGTACAACGAGTAGATGGCATTGCGAGCTGATAGCAAGTTGTCACTGTTCAAAGTAACAACCTTCGACAGCGTGGACACACCGAAGTCACCAGGCCACGGAGTACGGTCACGCTTGGCGCCGTCTACATACACTTCAGCACCGGTAGTCACGTTCTGGATGGTGGCGTTGTTGAACCAGCCGTACTCAGTGATCGTTGGTGGATTAGCGCGAGACTCGTTTGAAGCGATCGTACAGATCTGCACGGTGTAAGCACCGGCGTACCAAATACGGTTGAGCAGGTCGTCGTCACTGTAGAAGTAACCAGAGTACTCGCGCAACTTGTCATCGTCCGTCGCTGGAGCAGCGGTGAAGTGCGTGGAGACACCCGTGATCTCAATCGGATCGGAAGAGCTCGTGGACAGTGTCAGGTAGCGGTAACTACCTCGAGCAAACTCACGGCCGAATGTGAAGGTGGAGTCAGGTGCTGCTGGCGCGTAGATGGTGCCATCGATGATGGCCATGTCAGTGGACAGATCGGACTCGATGCCAATGTACTGGGCACTCTCGGAGAAAGCGACTCCGAGTTGCGTATCACTCGTAGTACCTGATCCGAATTGCAGCGTGATGAAGCCTGCCACTTGTTGACCGAAGTCGTACGTGACAGTGGATCCGTTTCCAGACAGCGTGGCAGTCAAGGCGGAGGTGTTGACATTGCCAGAGGAACCGTAGATGCTAACGGGCTCGATATCACGTGACGATGGTGACTGGATGTATTGTTCCCATGGCGCAGCAGCGTTACCGGAGACGACAGCAGTGAGAACACTTGCGACGAAAGCGACTATTGTTTGCACCTTCATTACTATTGAGGTAGTCGAAAGCAAATTCGGGAATGAAGAAGCTGTTGAAGAACCACGAGTGCTTCCGTAAGATTTGACTCCTTACAGCATCCACGTTTCTTTGATGGTACTTGAAGCTTTTGTCTAGATGTTGTTAGTCAATGGCAGTGACTCACTGCACAGGCTGCTGCCGGATTTATGCAGTTGAAGTTGACTTGTGTCAACGCTATAAGAGCAGAAAGCTGAAGCATTCCATGCAGAAGACCACGAAGTATGGTTTATGCTCTCCGCTCTGAGTACGATGTTGGCTTCGTGCAAAATGGTCGAGCTATGGGAATTGGAGATTGGACTGCTACAAATGGGACTGGGGAGTATCGAGCGGGTACTTATCTCCCTGCTAACAACTACGACGAGTCTGCGAATTGCAAACTGCAATAATGCTGACGGAATGGTTGAGAAAACGTCGACTGTCGACTTGACCTGGTCGATTTGCTCTGCATCAACAGCTGCTGTCAGCTTCAACTAGATGATGAAGATTGCGAGTGTGATGTTGTGAGACTCTCACAACAACGAGGAATCCTTTCCTCTAACGTTAAGTGTGCTCCGTTCATAACGTGAATTTGGCTGTGATCTTGCATATCTTAAACACACTCCCATTGTGGCAAGTATCATGGACGTATGGCTTCCTTGCTGACGCTACTCAATTGGAACTGTACAAATTGCCGAATATGCGATCAACGAGGTCAAATTGTACCTTATTTACCTTCGTGGCAAGAGTTCTGCTCCTGTTTGTTCTGACCTCTATTTCTTTTTTATGATTGTGTCAGCTCCGATATGTTGTAGCATTTTAAACAAGTCTGGCGAGTAGAAGACCCAGAAACGTTGATGGCGTACAATAGTTGTTGGCAATGAAATATGCCAATTTTGGACGTATGATGAGCAACGACACTTGCATAACTACGATCCTTCTACGTCGATGCTCAAACGTACTCGTGGATGTGTCGTATTAGTACGTAAATCTATACTTTCCAACACAGGAAGGTGAAGCTTATGTCGTGCAAAATTCGACACTTGGAAGTAACAATGAGTTCTCAAACCACATCGACATTACAGTTGATGTCATTTTGGTGATAAGTCGCACCTCTGTAGCAATTTTCACCTTGAGTGCTTCACCCCTCAGTGCCTTTGTGTGTGTTTAAATGACAACTGAGACAGGCAACCATCAACCGATCGAGTTGACCGAGAAAAACGAACCCCGCGAACAGCGAAACGATGCGTCTACAGCGAAAATAAAGAACCCAGTTGCGACTCACATGTTGCTGGTCGTCCTCGTTGGAAATGCACTCAGTCTGGCGTTTCAAGTTTTGTAGTGTGCCTTGGGTACCAAGTCCAAGCTCCGATTCTCATTCATTTGAGCTTTTGCAAGCTGTCTCTCAAGCATTCGACGACCCGATGGACTTAAACACTACACCACATCGCATTCAGGATCCAACTAAGCATGTTCAGACTTCGAAAACGTACTCCCGAAGCAGCATGCTTGTCGTCGTGATAATGATGCTGCTGGCCACAATAGTAACCTGCAATCTTGCCATGGAAGCGAGTATTTTGTCCAGCAGATTTGAATTCACTTTGGCTCTCACCAATACCAACATCAGCTCTACCAACATCACCAACGACTCAATTGAGGAGTTGACATGCACTCCAAAGATGGTCAATCTGAGCGAGATCGAATTTCATTCTGGCCATCGGTACTACACCATTTTGAAAGACATGAGGTTAGACCCACCAACCTTCCATGAGAATCACGTTGCACTTTGCAACGATTCTGGTGGAAATGATCTTGGATATGAATATTGTCTGCCAATCTCCGGACGCAAGGACTCACCATTTTGTACCGGAGCTGATCGAATGGATCTGCTGACTCACCAGACCAACCAGGTTCGCTGCTACGCCAGTGTGTTGCACATGCTGCTAGTTGAAGTGTACGAAGAGTTTGATGCACTAGGAAAATCTCCAATTGTTGTCTTTGGTTCGCTGCTTGGTGCAGTTCGCAACGGATCCATGATTCCTTTCACAGAAGACATAGACATCGCATACACGGGACAATTGGAGAGAGACGACGAATTGGGTCGTGCTCTGATTGCAAAGGGGTATCACTTCTTCTTCCTTAACATTTGGAGGGTTTGCGTAGCACCAACTCATCCTCTTGCAGCGAAACTTTACAATCCGAAGCTGCCGATCGCCAGAAAATTCCTTGTGCCGTACTTGGATCTGTACGCTATGGAAAAGCTGAACGAAACATACTGGAGCATGGAGGGATTTCGCGGCAACACACTGCCAGTCGATAAGGTGGAGCCGTTCTCTCAAGTGACGATCAATGGTCTGTCATTCAACACAGTGCATGACCCGAATTATTTCTTGGTGGAAATGTATGGTGATGACTATCTGACGCCGAAACCACGTACGTAAAAGTAGTTGGAATAGCAGATGTCTGGCAGTAAGTCATCGTGCAGGATATTGCACTTGACTACAAGCATAACTCGAGGAAATACACGTAGTGAAGTCTCAACAATTACTTCTATCTCTTACCATTGCGTCCTTAGTCGTCGATTCGATTAGTCTTTAAGAATTTAAGAATTTGTATCACCTCTGGGCTTTGGTGTCATGTAGTCTTTACCATACATTCTCTCCAGAAAGTACTCGGTGTCGTGGACTGTATCAAACTGCTGGTCGTTGATATTCACCTGGGAAAATGGTCTCACTTTGTCATCAGGTACCAGGTTACTACCGTTAACCTTGTTAATCTCGTCAATTTTCCAATTACCAGTGTGTCGATGTTGGTTCATGCTGTAGAGGTCCAGGTACGGGACAATGAATGCAGTGGAAGTTGACATACTTGGATCGTACAACTTCGCAGCGAGAGGATGTGTAGGCGCAACGCATACACGCCAAATATTCTCGAAAACGAGATAATATCCCTTTTGCCACAATAATCGTTTTAAATCGTCACTTACACGAAGTCTGCCACTGTATCCGATGTCGGCATCCTCAGTAAACGGAATCATCCCCTTTTCCCGTACAGCACCCAACAGCGAACCATACAGAACAACGGGAGATTTACCTAAAGCTTGAAGCTCCTCATACACCTCCACCAGTAGCATATGTAAAACACTAGCGTGGCAAAGAGTCCCCGATGAGTTCTGCATTAATACGTCCATGCGATCAGCTCCATCACAAAGAATTGAGTCTTTTACTCCCGAAATTGGCAAACACTGGCGAAATGAGCGTTGCTTTCGTCTGAGGTAAATGCGATTCTTGCAAAACGTTGTGTGGTCTTCATGAAAAACTGGCGGCTGGAGCGGAGTCATTTCTCTCAGTTTGCTGTAGTATTCGTGATCAGAGTGATACTTAACAATGCTCAAATCCGCAACGTCAGGAGAGCACAATGACTTATCACCAAACAGAAGCAAAAACGACTCAGGAGTTCGAGAAAGAAGATGGGTCTCGATAAAAAAACCATAAACCATCAAAACTCCCACCACCAGTGCACAAATGATGAACAAGCTGCCTGTAAAGTGGCCTTTGACTCTTCGGCTAACTTGGACTGGTGCATTTTTGACAGACACAGTCTCCTCCCTCTTCGAGTTGAAAATTAAATGGTACATTAGCATTAGCAGGGATTTCTTGGAATACTGCCAACACCACTGGAGTCTTTTCAAGAAAGTGTCCGTTTCCTAATTACAAAAGTCGTCAGTGATATCTAGTAACAGCTATTGCGCAGGCGGAGTTTTTGCCGAGATAAATTTCGCTATAAGGATAGAAACGGCCATCTTCTCTTTACTTGAAGATATCCCACACAAATTTCGGGTGGATTGCCACTAATCGACGTTTAACTTGACCTCGCATAAACTACTCAGACACTCATGGCCTCCAGAATCGCTACAGTAGTGATCTTCATACCTAATATCGAGGTCGTTTGACACTCTATATCAAATAAGTTACCTTATTTGGGTAACTTTATTGTGCAAACATGAGCATCATCACGGCACGAAATCATGGATTACACAGGACAGACGACAAGACTACCTCCCGCTGCGATTAAGGTTTTTCGTGCGAATTGAAGCAAGTCCCTTGCATCTACAGCTTTTAGCGATCAGCATAGCGAAATGAGTGAACAAAGAGCCGAGTGCGAACCGCATCCAACTATATTCCTGAACAAGAAGTGTCGTTGCTGCTCAGCTTCGATTATTGATTCGTGCATTTACGACAAACTTCAATCAACATAGTCCAAGCAAGCACAATCACGATGAGATGATACAAGTGCATACACGAGCAAGGTGATACCAATAGCAACAAGCGAGGCATTCGATCGCGGAGAGCTTCTGTGCTATGATCACTTCATTCCCGAATTTGCTTTCGACTACCTCAATAGTAATGAAGGTGCAAACAATAGTCGCTTTCGTCGCAAGTGTTCTCACTGCTGTCGTCTCCGGTAACGCTGCTGCGCCATGGGAACAATACATCCAGTCACCATCGTCACGTGATATCGAGCCCGTTAGCATCTACGGTTCCTCTGGCAATGTCAACACCTCCGCCTTGACTGCCACGCTGTCTGGAAACGGATCCACTGTCACGTACGACTTCGGTCAACAAGTGGCAGGCTTCATCACGCTGCAATTCGGATCAGGTACTACGAGTGATACGCAACTCGGAGTCGCTTTCTCCGAGAGTGCCCAGTACATTGGCATCGAGTCCGATCTGTCCACTGACATGGCCATCATCGATGGCACCATCTACGCGCCAGCAGCACCTGACTCCACCTTCACATTCGGCCGTGAGTTTGCTCGAGGTAGTTACCGCTACCTGACACTGTCCACGAGCTCTTCCGATCCGATTGAGATCACGGGTGTCTCCACGCACTTCACCGCTGCTCCAGCGACGGACGATGACAAGTTGCGCGAGTACTCTGGTTACTTCTACAGTGACGACGACCTGCTCAACCGTATTTGGTACGCCGGTGCTTACACCGTGCAGATCTGTACGATCGCTTCAAACGAGTCTCGCGCTAATCCACCAACGATCACTGAGTACGGCTGGTTCAACAACGCCACCATCCAGAACGTGACTACCGGTGCTGAAGTGTATGTAGACGGCGCCAAGCGTGACCGTACTCCGTGGCCTGGTGACTTCGGTGTGTCCACGCTGTCGAAGGTTGTTACTTTGAACAGTGACAACTTGCTATCAGCTCGCAATGCCATCTACTCGTTGTACGCGATCCAAAACACAACCAACGGTCAATTCGCTTACGCTGGTACTCCTATTGCTCCTCGCGTTCAACTTGCAGGTGTGAACTCGGATACTTACCACATCTGGACGCTGATTGCCTTGGCTGATTACGCGACTCTCGCCGATGACACGGAGTTTCTGAAGGAGCTCTGGGAGCAAGCGTTATTTGGCTTTGAGTTCATTCTCGGTAATGTGGATTCTTCTGACATGCTTCTTAATGTCACGGGTACCTACGACTGGGGTCGTGTAGGTCAAGGTGGCAAAAACATCGCAGCTAACTCGCTGCTGTACCATGCACTGTACAGCTATGCCGAATTGGCCCAACATCTCGGTTTCGATGCACCATCCTACAACGGAACATCGTTTGACGAACTTGCCAACTCGGTCAAGACTTCGGTGAACTCGAACCTCTGGGACGACGCTGTTGGTCTGTTCCGGGACAACACGACAGCGGCAGGTGCTGAGCTCTTCCCTCAGGATGGCAACTCGCTCGCTATCCGCTACAACGTGACTCAATCGTCTGAACAAGCTGTTACCATTTCGGAGAATCTGGCCACGCGCTGGAATGAGTATGGTGCCGTGTCGCCTGAAGGTCTCGGATCGATCTCCCCATTTATCACGAGTGTCGAGGTCGAAGCTCATCTGCGAGCTACACCTGGCAACGCATCACTCGCTCTCGAGATCATCCGTCGTCAATGGGGATACATGCTCAACACCTTCAGCAACTCCACCACCATCGAGGCATTCTACGAGACTGGTGAACTCATGTACCCGTTCTACGGTCTCGAACTGGGTGGCTATATTTCCCACGCACACGCATGGTCTACGGGTCCGACAGCTTCCTTAACTCTTCACGTTGGTGGTTTGAGTCCCGTCACGGATGCAGGCAAGACATGGGAGTTTGTCCCGCATGCTGCTGGAACAGACATCGGCGAGCTACACACTGGTTACACGCTGGCGACGGGCGATTTCTCCGTAGAGTGGACGACTAAGAACCAAGACAGCTTCTTCATCGCGAACCTCGAGACGCCGCAAAACACGACGGGCTCCATCTCCGTGCCCACTTTCGGCAAGGCACTGAACGCGATCGAAGTCTTCATCAACGGCAACACCGTGTGGACCAACGGTGCGTCGTCGTGGACTGGTTTCGGTGCTGCCACCGGTTCAGATGATTTCGTGACGGTGTCAGACATTCCGTTTGGAGGCTGGTTCTCGATCGTGGCCAAGGACGCGTAAGGAATTGGTATCGTTGTAGTTTAAGGTGAGACCATTTCAAATGAAGAAGTATCATTCGAGTAGTGTAGCTGTTGTTAAACTAAATTCGAAGGGTCTCGATCGTGGCCAAGGACGCGTAAGGCCAAGCGACCCAGTGAGACGGGACCTGAAGTTGCAAGACAAACCTCGGTGTCAGCTGATAGAGTAGAGAGCGATTCGGTTGACACATTTGTTTGGTGGTGGCAACGAGGTGAAGAGTCTCATATCATGTAGCCTCTGATCAATCGATGCTGCAACGTGGTTAAGGAGACTGTGTCTTGAATTCAAAGTAGTGTCTCGAACAGAGTACTCTCGTTCATGCCTCGATGAGTATGCTACGCTAGCAGTGATGACCTTGGTAGCAACAGGTGCGATTATGGGATTTGCTGGCGCGTGATGTTCTACAGCGTCCAGAAGGTCTCTCTTTTACGATGCACTACATGAAGGACCAAGAAGCAACAGAAGCCTCCACCTCTGGTTTTTCACGCTGCTTTGCTTGCTCTCCTAACGAGGCGATTGTCCAGAATAATCATGGATCATTGCTGTACAAATCTCGGTTCACATCCCTGTCCATCTGCCAAACTAATGGCTCCATACCGATTCAGCGTCGGCAGAACATGAATACCAATGCTTAGATATAACGGAGGTGACAGTAAGGCGCACTGCAGATTCCACTAAAGACACTTTCAGTCTCGGGAAGACACTTTCAGTCTCGGGATTCTTTTTCCGTTCGTCTACATGATGACGATCGCCCTCTATGTCAACAGTTGATCACGTAGAGGTGAAGCAACCAGAATCGTAGATGCTACATCGAGTTCATGAACGATAAGGTTCAATTCCTCCTGTTACAGGACGTGTAGCACTAGCAGCTTTGGATTTCGAGGGAAATATCCTCCAGCACCAGCACCAGCACATGCCCATTGAAGCTGTGGGCATTACACGTCACATCCAGAATGATTTGAGTCAGGAACCAGCAACGGTTCAGTCCCTGATTCCACAGTCGTCCTGTTGCTCCATTGGATATGATGATTTGAGTCAGGAACCAGCAACGGTCCAGTCCCTGATTCCACGGTCGTCCTGTTGCTCCATTGGATATGGAGCGTCCTGTTGGGTTCATCTTTTCATTTCAGGAGCACAATTGGCCATGAAGGACAAGAGAATCGATGTGGACGGATGCGAGACGGCGCGACGGCTGTGCGTACCGAATAAGACTGTCGCCTCACGTCCGGGTGTCATGGTCCTACCGGCTTTAGTCTTTTTTCTCATCCTTCTCGTAGCTTTCGACGTCGTCATGGAGACCAAACTCCTTGCACGCGTCCCGACCGCCTTGTTGTCCAGCACCCCCAAGCTCTGCACGCTGTCCGGCGTCAATTTCAGCAAAATCGAGTACCATTCCAACCACAGATACTACGACGTGTTGAAAGACACGACACTACCTGTACCTGTCTTCCGTGACGATCATACCAAGCTCTGTGACAAGAAGACGAGGATGAAAGCCAAATACGAGTACTGCTTGCCCATTTCAGGCAGGAAGGACACGCCGTTCTGTGCGGCAGCAGACCGGATGGATTTACTGACTCTCCGGTCTGCCAAGTCCATCTGCTATGCCAGTGTACTGCACATGCTGCTGGTAGAAGTCTATGAAGAACTACAAGCCACTGGAAACATCCCGTTCTTAGTTTTTGGGTCGCTACTTGGAGCTGTACGCAACAGTTCGTTGATCCCGTTCACTGAAGACGTCGATATTGGCTTTGTTGGTGAGATGATCTCTACTGAAATGGTGAAACTTGCACTGAGGAGGAAGGGCTTTCACATGTTCTTCATGGACATTTGGCGCGTCTGTGTGGCACCAACACATCCGTTGGCAGGACATCTCTACGACCCGAACTTGCCTACTACTAGCCCGTTTGAAGTGCCGTACGTGGATCTGTACATGATGAAGCAGTTAGATAATGGAGACTGGGACATGGAGGAGCTGGACGGCAGTGAAGGACGCATACTCCCTTACAGCAAGGTGCTGCCGTTCTCGCAGGTGTCGATCAATGGGATGACATTCGACACTGTACACGACCCCAAGTACTTCTTGATAGAGGCATATGGAGACGACTACATGATTCCCAAGCCTCGAGACAAAGGAGACAATTCCTATCCACAGGACGATTATGGAGACTACTTTGTAGTGCCACCGCGGTATGAAAAGCTGAGGAACGCGACATTAAATAGTTAGGACTAGTTATGCTGTAGAATACATATTTCAGACTACATCTTGATCCAGATAACTTCCTTCGCTGAGTTCTTACAATCTGCGGCACTGCAGACAGGAAAAATTTGAACGAACAGAGAATGGTACGTGATGCGGAGTCGTATGGTTCAGTTTCTATCCTGCACCGTGCCACGTACGTCAGCAGGGGAGGACTCGTAAAGTATCCGATAAAATGAATGACAGGAAGCTCAATCAAGTTGACGAAGAGAAGGACGATCGAGTTTACCGACAATGGAGCGTCTATAAAGGATTTCGAACAGCGAAGCCGGTCTTGGTGCTGGTGGTGCTGGGATTGCTGGTCTTCTTGCAGATTTGTATCAACTACACGCCACAAGTCTCCACAATGGGCGGGAACGCTTGTAGTCCAAAGGTTCTAGACGCCAACAAGATTAATTATCATTCAGGTCACAGATACTACGCCGGATTGAAGGACATCGAAGCTGTACATCCGCCTCAAATGACAGAGGACCATGCCAAACTATGCAGCAAGATCTATCGAATCCAAGCCAAGTACGAATACTGCTTACCGATTTCTGGCCGGAAGGACATTCCGTTCTGCACTGCAGCAGACCGGATGAACCTCCTCAACGTTGATACAAAGTCGATTTGCTACGCAAGTGTGCTACACATGCTGATGATGGAGGTCTACGAAGAGCTTCAAGCCACGAGAAACACCCCGTTCCTCGCATTTGGATCGCTACTCGGAGCTGTGCGAAATCAATCCATGATTCCGTTCACTGAAGACGTCGATATCGGCTACGTGGGTGAGATGGTCACTGCTGACAAAGTGAAACTCGCACTTCGGAGGAAGGGCTATCACATGTTCTTCATGGGTATCTGGCGAGTTTGTGTGGCACCAACTCATCCACTTGCTGGTCATCTCTACGACCCGGACTTGCCCATTTCTGAGAGTTTCGCCGTGCCGTACGTGGATTTGTACAAGATGACTCAAACAGAAAATGGTGACTGGGATATGCAAGAGTTGGAAGGCAGAAATGGAAGTATTCTTCCCTACAAAAAGGTCTGGCCGCTCTCTCAAGTAACCATCAATGGGATCGAATTTGAGACTGTGCGTGATCCAAAGTTCTTCTTGACGGAAGCGTACGGAGACGATTATATGATTCCAAAACCTCGAAATGAAGCACCGGGGTCTCCTGGTTCGACGAAGTACGTATAAAACAAGGTTCCGACATAGATCGCAGCTAAGATAGTAAAATGGTTTACCTGAAAGATAATATTTTGTAAGATGGGATCCCAGTTTCTATCTGTTCTCCTGGTCTCCTGGTACCTTGTCTTTTCACCGAGGTGTTGATACATCTGGCTCACCAAAGACAAGAACACATTTCGCTCCATGGACTTCACCGCATGGTGTCTTGAGACGAGAAACTCGTGTTGAACTTGAAAGGAGCAGGGTTCATCACTACACTACCAAGGAATACAACGCGTTTCTTGAGTTACCAACTGAACATTTCACAGGAAAATAACCATTTCAGTGGAATGGAAGCATGCCCTTGTTTTTCTGTCACTTACTCGTACAGTTTGTCAGCGACCAGTACACCAGGCTCGCTCTGTTCGCGTTGCAGCTCGGAGATTATTGAGCATAACGCAACGGATGGTGATCCTTTTCCTCATGGATGCAACGCAACACTGCTGTGACAGTCCACGCAACCGTGCTATAGTTTCTGCGCATGCCTTTCATTCTTGTTTTCGCATCATCCAGCTCAAACCTCGAATCGTCAGAAAAAACAATGGAGACTAGCAGAACAAACACAGAAAAGAAACTCGAGGAAGGTGTCGAAGTCATCAAGAAATTATCACCTCGTCCTGTTGGTTTTGTTGGAAGATTTCTACTGGGATGCAGAGATTTTTGGACTGGAGTGACGGTGATTCCGACTTTCGTGGTAATGTTAGTCAGACTGCTGATATTCGGCTTCATCGTGGAATCTCACATCATGGCATGCACACCCGAAGTTGTCGTTCTCAACGAGACACGTACATGTAGCCCAAGAATTCTAAATGCCAGTGCAATCGAGTATCATTCGGGTCACAGATTCTACTCGGAGCTCAAAGAGATGGATTCGCCGACAGCACCAACTTTTCGTGGAAATCACACGGTGCTTTACCATGAAGAAGTGCGAAGTCACGTACAATACGGCTATTGTCTACCGATTTCAGGTCGTAAGGATGTTCCGTTTTGCACTGCTGCTGACCGTACCGACTTGCTCAATGTTCAATCACACAAGTCAATTTGCTATGCCAGTGTACTGCACATGCTGATGGTGGAAGTGTACGAAGAACTACAAGCTACTGGAAACACTCCGTTGATCGCGTTTGGATCATTGCTTGGGGCAGTCCGGAATGAGTCGATGATTCCTTTCACTGAGGACACTGACATTGGGTTTGTTAAGGAACTGAAAGGGGAAACAGCACTGAAGGAAGCACTTTGGAACAAAGGGTATCACATGTTCTTTATGGGAATTTGGCGAGTGTGCGTTGCGCCGACGCATCCACTTGCTGGACGTCTTTATGACTCGAGTCTGCCGCTTTCAAAGAATTCTCCGTGCCATACGTGGATCTCTACCAGATGAAGAAAATAAATCAAGACTTATGGGATATTCAGGAACTTGTTGGTAGTTCCTTCCTACAGATAAAGTTGAGCCTTTCTCGCAAGTTACGATCAACGGGATGCCATTCAATACGGTCCATGATCCTGATTTCTTTTTGAGGCAGGCATATGGCCCAAGCTACATGACACCAAAACCACGATAGAGCAGAAGATCGAGTAAGTTGCAACACCGATATTATTCAAATTGGCATTATGACCTAGAGAATTGTGACAAATTGTTGGCGAGGAGAAGATGAATGAATACAGAGGACAATGAGCGAACAAACGAAGTGGGTAAACTTGTTCACAAGTAGCACGATAGATACTGTGGGGGTTAATCATTTCACGGACGATACCAAGAATGTACACACCGAAACTCGGCCATCTTGATGATTGATGAAGCCCTGGGTTGATAAGTGGATGATGAGTAGTACACACCTTGCAATACTCAAACTGTTGGTGGTTGAACTGCTAGCTTTCGGCTTTTTAATTGCAATGCAGATTATTATGTGCATGCCACGAAAACTGCGGACTAAGAGCAAGTGAGTTCTCTAAAAGTGGTGAAGTCAAGCATAATTAAGAACTATTCGAATCATGATTTCTACTCAAAGTTTAAAGAGCAGATGTTCCTCCATTTCGATGAAGAAGTGAAAATGAGAACTCAGTGAAGCTACTGTCTCCTGATTTCCGAGAGGAAAGCTCCACCTTTCTGTGCGAATGCTTACTGCTAAATGTTATTGACAGTGAACGACAACTGAAATGGAGTTCGAAACGAGGAAACTCCGTACAAATTTTTGAAGGAAGCCATAGACTCCCATGAAGCACGGGAACGTATAGAAATGCAAAAAGGAGTTTGTTGCGCTGCATTTCTCCAACCTCAAAGCTGATGCATCACAGCACTCAAGCGCTAGTGTGGTGTTCCAACATGGTAAAGTTACTGGCATTTCATGGGTACCTACAACACTATTTTCACATCAATCAATGCTAGACCAACATGGACCATGATGCATTTCGGTTGCATCGGAAAATTTTCAGCGAGGGTCCGATCGTTGTGGTTTTCCTGTTCATTTTGTGCGCCTAGCAACTTGACAATGCCACGGTGACATTAAGTTGCATGACGACAATCTGGTTTACAGACGCACCAGCCCCAAACACAATCAGCCTAGCTGCTACATGCCCATGGTCTGTGCACTTCAAAGAGGCCCCGGCTCAATAACTCGACGCAATAATTACATCGAAATGAAATCCTGGATTGAATTGACAGCAAACCCGACTGACAAGGGACATGAAGCGCTCCAAAGCATGCAGGAGTGATTCCCAATAAACCAGGACTACTGTGAGGACTGCTTACCATCGACAAGAGAGCGTAACGAACAGAAAATGGAATCACTTACCGTCCGATTCGGACTCCGAACGTTGAGCACCTGCAGTCCTAATCTTGCGTCTTGCATCGCACCACAATCACATCAACTCTCTCAAAATGGTCAAGAAGATCGAGGAAGATGAAGTAGTCAAGCGCGTTCCGATTCGACATGTTGGAGTTGTTGGGAGGTTTCTGCTTGGCTGTAGAGACTTTTTGACGGGGGTGACTGTGATCCCAACTTTCGTGCTTGTGCTAATCGGACTATTGGTGTTTGGTCTCGTGATGGAAACTCACATTATCTCGTGCACGCCACAAGTGGGTGTCCTGAGTGAAGAGGTTTGTTCTCCAATGGTCCAAAACGCCAGCACGATCGAGTACCATTCAGGTCACCGATACTATTCAACACTGAAAGAGATGGATCCACCAACAGCACCAACGTTTCGCGGACAACACACTGAATTATGCGATGAAGAGTTGAGGACCAATGCGAAGTTCAGCTACTGCTTACCAATCTCTGGACGGAAGGACACGCCGTTCTGTACGGCAGGGGATCGAACTGATCTGCTTCACGTCCGATCTCCGAAGTCTGTTTGCTACTCGAGTGTACTGCACATGTTGCTGGTTGAAGTGTACGAGGAGCTTCAGGCGTCAGGGAACATTCCTCTCGTCACTTTCGGCTCGTTATTAGGAGCTGTGCGGAACGGGTCCATGATCCCGTTCACAGAAGACACGGACATTGGATTCGCCGGCTATCTCAACTCAAAAGGTGTCTTGCAACAAGAATTGTGGCAGAAGGGTTATCACATGTTCTTCTTGGACATTTGGCGAGTATGCGTAGCTCCAACGCACCCTCTTGCATCTCGACTCTATGACCCAAGCTTGCCACTTACCAAAAACTACGCTGTCCCGTACGTTGACTTGTATCAAATGCGAAAACTCAACAATGGTTTTTGGGATATCCAAGAATTGCAAGGCAGTATCGGTCGATTGATGCCCTACGACAAGGTAGAACCATTTTCTCAAGTGACCATCAACGGGATGCCGTTCGCCACGGTTCATGACCCTCATTTTTTCCTCCAGGAGGCATACGGAACGAACTATATGACTCCGATGCACCGAGCCCCACCTTCAGTCCAAACGGTGACCAACCAGTTAAAAGAAGCAGCAAAAAGACTGACAAAGGGAGAAAGTATACCATAGCAGGTAGTACAGGACAAGTAGAATCATTGCTATGTTTTGATAATGTAGACGCACGAATTGTTGTAGGTCTCCATGATCCTGAGTTGGGGACAGCCGAACTCGGGAGCCATATGATAGGTCTCTCTCACACGTGGCCACAACACGTCCAGCACTCGTCCCATCGTCTCATTTTCTCTTAGTTCTTGGCAGCGCTAGGTTCAGTTAGGTTGAGAGCGCCAAAATGGACAAGAAACTCGAGGAAGGTGGCCAAGTGGTTAAACATCCTCCACCTCGACGCGTTGGTGTTGTTCGACGAGTTTTCGTGGCCTGCAGAGACTTTTGGACGGGGGTGACAGTCATTCCTACGTTTATTGTGGTGTTGACGGGATTGACGCTCTTCGGTTTTGCAATGGAGACGCACATTTTAGCGTGTATGCCGGAGTTCTCTGTCTTCACTCAAGATGGCATTTGCACCTCACGAGTCTTGAATGTCAGTGCAATCGAGTATCATTCGGGTCACAGGTTTTACTCGGTTTTGAAGGAAAGAGGTACACCAACGCCGCTAACGTTTCGTGGTAACCACACGAAGCTCTGTGAAGAAAATCAACGAACCAAGATGAAATACGGCTTTTGTTTACCGATCAACGGGAGGAAAGACACACCATTTTGTCTAGCAGGTGATCGAACGGATCTGCTGACTATTAGTTCGCCCAAGTCGGTTTGCTACGCAAGTGTACTGCACATGTTGCTGGTGGATGTGTACGAGGAGCTGAAGGCGACGGGGAATACTCCGTTGATCACGTTTGGATCACTGCTAGGAGCTGTTCGTAATGGCTCCATGATCCCATTCACAGAAGACACGGACATTGGGTATGTTGGAAAACTACAAACGATTCAACCGTTGCGGAAGGCGCTTTGGGATAAAGGCTATCACATGTTCTTCCTCAATATTTGGCGCGTTTGTGTTGCGCCAACGCATCCGCTTGCATCCAGTCTCTATGATCCGAGTTTACCGCTCACGGAAAGCTATGCTGTTCCTTACGTGGATTTATACAAAATGAAGAAGCTCAGAAATGGAAATTGGGATGTTCAGGAGATGGATGGCAGCAATGGGCGCTTTCTTCCTGGACACGTGGTCGAGCCTTTTTCCCAAGTGACAATCAATGGAATGCCGTTCGACACGGTTCATGACCCAAACTTCTTCTTGATGGAGGCGTACGGACTAGACTATATGACTCCGAAGCAGCGAACAGAAGCCCCAGAATTAAACAACATGACAAGCAGCATGACAAGCAATAAGACGGACAACGTAGTTGACGAAAACAAAAAGTGATGAAGCTTGTAGCACGAAGAGCTGTAGATACCTCAGCAACTACCACATAGATACACTGGATTATTTAGATTGCTGTACCACAAGTTTTAGATCTGGACAGTGAGTTACTGCAGAGCTGGTAGACTCTAGTAGTTTGCGTATTTTCATCATCTATCGACTGCTGGTACACGTACATGTAGCCTTGCCGGTGAACCCTTAACAATTAGTCACAATACATGTGCAGGCGTGACTTCTCCACTGTGTACCTCGGTCACATTCATGGGATCAAGCATGTGTTGGTGGCACCAACTACAAAGCGTTCATAATCAAGTCGTGTACCAACTTGGCAGAGCGTTCATAATCAAATCCTGTTTGGAACGATCACAGCTCGGGAGTTGAGACACTTTCATTCTTGCTGACTGCAACTCAAGTCTTAAGCCTTCAAGCGATTAACCTTCTTACAACTCGATTCAATTAAGGATGATCACGAGACTCAAGCAGGACGTTGATATGACCAAGGTTGGTGCATCTCATCGCATTGGTGCAGTGTGGATATTTCCATTCGGGTGCACGCGTTTCTGGAAAGGAGTCACACTGACGACGAGCTTCATTTTGGTGCTAACCGGACTGCTAGTTTTCGGTTTTGCGATGGATATGCGACTCATGTCATCGTCACCAGAAGTTGCTATCATCAAGGAAGAAGTGTGTTCCCCCAAAACTCGAAATGCCAGCGAAATCGAGTACCATTCAGGCCATCGCTTCTACTCTGCTATGAAAGACATGGACCCCATTCCTCCCCCAACCTTCCGGAACACACACACAGTTTTGTGCAATGAAGACGCTGGAGCCCAAGCGGGATTCAAGTACTGCCTTCCGATATCAGGACGGCAAGATACTCCATTCTGCACCGCTGCGGACCGTGCGGACTTGCTTCATACTCGTTCACCCAAGTCCATTTGTTATGCAAGTGTGCTGCACATGTTATTGGTCAATGTGTATGAAGAGCTACAAGCTACAGGAAACACTCCACTGATCATTTTTGGTTCACTGTTGGGTGCTGTACGCAATGGTTCGATGATCCCATTTACAGAGGATACAGACATTGGCTTTGTTGAAAGTCTCAACTCGAGAGAAGCACTGCAACAGGAGCTTTGGAACAAAGGATATCACATGTTCTTTAAAGGAATTTGGCGTGTATGCGTTGCACCAACGCATCCACTTGCGGGTCGCTTATATGATCCCGAGTTACCACTCACGAGGTACATCGGCGCGCCTTACGTGGATTTGTACCGGATGCACAATCTCAACAATGGCATGTGGGATATTGAGGAGCTCAAAAGTAAGAATGGAAGTTTTCTCCCAAAAGACAAGGTAGAACCATTCACCCAGGTGACGATCAACGGAATGCCATTCGACACGGTGCATGATCCAAAGTTCTTTTTGAGGGCAGCATACGGAAAGAGCTACATGACTCCGAGGGCTCGAAAATCGTTATCCCCAGCGAATCTCTCTGCGGTGACGAAAGAGATGGTAAACCGTGTTGATAAAGAGAAACTATTGATGACATTGAGGAAGTTCTCGAAAGGCCCAAGCGAAGTACGTCAACCATGAGCTCAAACTTAGAGATAAATATGATAGAAGTGTGCGAAAGTTATCATCTTTGAAGAAACACCATTCGCGCATGTCAATTTGCTTGAATTGGTAATGTAAGTGTTTTGTTTGCCATCACCCTGCTTCTACATGAACATACTGAAAACGAACAGCAAACGCGAGCTGTGTCTCAGGGATTTTACCTACGATGTACTACTGCCGTGATGAAAAGAGCACTCGCGAATATACAACACTGCTACCAATCGTTTGGCCACTCTCACTTTCATTTGTTCCCTTCGCAGTTCAAGTTTGGGCTCACCATTCATCGAGATGGAGACGAATTGTGACGACGTCGAGGTAATCAAACAAATTCCGCCCTATCGAATTGGTTTGCTTTCCCGAATTTTGCAGCGATTCCTACCATTGTGTTGATACCAATCGGTTTGTTAGTTTTTGGCCTTGTCATGGAAGCTCGCGTGCTCGCTCACTTGCCTGAAACCTCTCTCCTCGAAGGAGATTAAAATTGCACATTGAGTGCTGTGAATGCCAAGTCGATCGAATATTATTCGGGTCACCGGTTCTACTCGGCGCTAAAGGAGATGGATCCTCCAACACTTACATTTCGTGGTGAACACGCTGCGCTCTGTGAAGAACAAAAACGATTTTTTATGAAGTACAGCTACTGCCTTCCAATGTCTGGGAGGAAAGACATACCATTCTGCATTGCAGGCGATCGAACGGATCTGCTCAGTGTTCGCTCCCCAAAATCTGTGTGCTACGCCAGTGTATTGCACATGTTATTGGTGGATGTGTACGAAGAGCTCAAGGCGACAGGAAACACCCCGTTGATCACATTTGGGTCATTGCTGGGCGCTGTGCGCAACGGATCAATGATACCATTCACAGAAGACACCGATATTGGATTCGTTGAGAGACTCAAAGATAAAGATGTGGTGGTGGAGGCACTTCGACAAAAAGGTTATCACATGTTCTTCTTGAAGATTTGGCGAGTCTGTGTGGCACCGACACATCCGTTAGCAGCTCGTATCTACGACCCCAGTCACTCCCTCACAAGGAGCTTTGCCGTTCCGTACGTGGATCTCTACAAAATGAAGAAGGTCAACGAAAGTCTCTGGGATATTCAGGAATTTGTAGGCAGCAACGGGCGCTTTCTAGCAGGAGACAAAGTGGAGCCGTTCTCACAAGTGACGATCAACGGGATGCCGTTCGACACGGTGCATGACCCCAATTTCTTTCTGACAGAAGCGTACGGACCAAACTACATGACCCCAAAGCCTCGAAGACCAGCTCTAGTAAGGTCCACGAAACCGGAAGTAGTACGAAACATGACCACAACATGAGACCATAAGATAGATATTTTACAATAAAGCTTGCATGAAGCTATTGAACACGTGCCTTGGTGTGGAAAATCCCGCATCTCAGTCTCGCGATGAGCAACACGGCCGCCAGAAGTCAAATATTCGCCTGATATTGTGGAGACTTTGTGCTACGCCTCACAACGCCTGACGTGGCCAACGTTCCACTATGACCCAAGCGAATATGGTTTGAATGATTTCTGGTTGTCGCTAAGTCCACGATGGCTCCGACGAGGATATTTCTTTGGCATATGCCGTGTCATTGGCCATGGTATCAGTTGATATGCGAAGTCGAAGGTTACTTGAGCTTCGATTGGGTCCGCGACGGATTTGCTATAGAGCTTCCACTCACTTCAAAATTGACGACCAACAACCATGCAGACGCTGGAAGAGAGAAAAATCGCAGAGAGGGAGCGTCACCGTCGTAGAATGGCGAGCAAACGCGCAGCTTTCAAGGCAAATCTTGACTCTTGGCGGGAAGAATTTGAGTCGCTGTCAAGCAAACAGTTGTCACTGTTGGCAGCATATTGGGATCGACAGGGTACTTCCCAACCCACGTGGTCTCCTGTAGACGTTAGCAAGTCACTTAACTGCGAAGAAACAACGTTGTGTGCTTCCTATGTGGGGGCTGTGGAGCTTAGCAACGCGATACATCTTGAGAACCAGAAATTCAAGGAAAAGCTTGACCAATATGAACACTTTGAATCCCTTCTTCATCGAGACGTCACGCACATGGAAATCGTCTACCCTCAACACGGACTATTCGACAGCCGAAAGCACTCTACTGGACACGAAGAGTTGTTTTACTACGAAGCAGTGGATGCCAGTACATGCCACGACATTGTTCGGATAAACTACCCATTGTTTTGGGGTCATCACGCGCGGTTCATCCAAGATGAAACTTTGGTGCTCCAGCCATTCTTTGGGTGGAATGTGCAGAGAATCGTGAACAACGGACACCATTTTCACTTTTCCAAACAGATCTCGTGCGTTGATAGTGCCCAGATGACCGACTTAATCGGCAACGAAGCCTGGCGGGTCTTCAACACACCTGAGTTGTACGAACGCTTGTATACAAGTCAAGTGATGATACACGTACTACAACGTGTGGATACCAATACCAGTGTAGCATTGCAGAGCCTGCCAGCAGTAGACAATACCACGAATCGACGATGCCTTACGTTAGCGTCCAAGATCGCTAACGTTGACGAAGAAGGCCATCAAATCGTGACCATCCTCCTGCTCGCAATAACCCCAAACGAAGATATGGCAAAGAGGAATGCGCCAAACATCGAATTTGTTCATGATACGAACGCTTATTTACTGCTACACCAACGTGTGGATGAATTCGGCCATGAATTTGTGGATATATCGTTCGGACTTCACGGAGTCTACGCGAATGACACCGAGGCTCGATTCGTGTTCCTCGAGTCAGGATGTGCACTCGTTCGCTTCGAGCAAATGATACTACCTCAGAACTTTGTAACGTTGGAGTAGGTTGAAGGAGAGCAGTTGTCGCGTTGCAAACGATAGATCGACTAGCAAATTAGGGACAGGCGCACGACTAGCAATACAAGATACATGCATCAGCTCAACCAGGTTTACCAAAAATTGTCCATCAGATCAGCTTCGGTATGGACTCTTCAGGAAGAGCACCGTTGGTGCATCCTCTTCCGAGTTTCCCATCTGGACTGACCCAATGCTGATCCCCTGGTGAGATGCGCACAAACACTATTTCTGCTAGAAAAGCTTGGACAACGATCATTTCATGCATATTATGTGCTGTTATACGAGGCGTTGTAGACTTTCGGACTTGTATTGTGGATAAACGGATGCATTTTAGCGTTACGTTTGACTTGACCACAAGATTCATACGGTCATGAAATCTGTGTTTCGTCCAAGTTTCAATTTACACTCTGGTTCTGGTCTTTTAGTCCTCGCATACAAACATCAAGAGAAGTTACCAACGTCAGATGCTCAAATAACGGCCGCACTTCTATCGCAATCTACCTTTACCGTAAACACCTGTGTGTGGTCAGAGAGGCGAAAGCCAAGTGCCTTCCATTCCCTTCCTGCATCCTCACCATCGATCGTCACTCACAATCCAAATTTCAAATAATGGCGACGTCCGGTGGACGGTCTCCACTGTCTCCCACGGACTTGATCATCGAAGCCTCCAATGTGGACCAAATGGAACCACCTGAGAGTAAAGAGGAGGCCAAGAAACGCCGTCACCGAGAGAATATGGCTAGAGGCAGGTCTCGACATAACGCGCTCATGGATTCCATGCGTAAACAATATCAGCATTTGCACAAGAAATTGGAGAGCGGAATGGTGGCGTGGAGGCGATTGCGAATCGCTAGTGTGAATCAAGATAAAACACATTTTGACACGACAATAGGAAGTAATCAGAAAGAGTTGATGGCTCAGTATATCGACGCAGTGGAGACGGAGAACGCCATTCATCGGGAGAATGAGGCGTTGGCCCAGAGATTGGAGCAAATGGCCATTTTTGAGACGACTCTAAGGGTGGATACGCCTGAAGTAGCAGACCCCAATTTACAGAAGCAAGACACGGAACCTGCGCAAGTTTTGAATCGACCAGGATTTTGGTCATATTTTGCAGAAGACACGGAACCGTTTTACTATGAACCAATGCCTGCTACAAGTTGCTACAATCTCGTTCGAGAAAAGTACCAGACGATTAAGAATCATCATGCGATGTTCATGAAGAAACAAATGAGTGAAGACCCGGTGCAGTTCTTTGGCTGGACTGTACAGAGATATCTGAGTGATAGGCGAAAATTGGAGTTTCATTTTATGAAGAGGATCCCGTGCACAGACAGCATGATGTTGGCGGAGGAACTTGCTATAGATGGCTGGCGGGTTTTCAACAATCCCGACATGTACAGGAGGTGCTATCGCTCGGCGATTGATGTTCGAGTGTTGCAAAGAGTGGATGCGTTCAATACAGTCCTCATTCGCAATTCTCCCGACGCGAACCGCTCACATCGTATCCGTCATTTAAATATCTCATCGAAGGTCGCTGATGAGGACGAACGTGGCCACAAGTCATTGTCAATCCTTACGGTGGTAGTGCCACCTCCAGACGATATCGCAAATACAAACAGAAAAGGAGTGGTGTATCTACGCGATGCGTACACATACTTGCGCTTCGATATGTTTGACGATCACGTGCAGTTCACGTACGGTGGTCACGGAGATTGCCTCAACGAGGCTCAAGCTCGATACCTCTTTGTAGAAACGGGCAATGTGCTCTTCCGTTTCGAACAAATGATCCGCCGATCGAACCTCGTTACACTTGGATGACGATGGAGAACAGGAATCGACAGAATTTAAGTTATCGTTATCTATGGTCTTATATTGCAGTGGGCATATCTAGAAATCCCCACCAAATTCATCGCCACCATTGTCCGTGTAGCAAGCATTACCACCGCCGTTGTAACCATGATGCCCACCAGCACCGGCAACTGCTTGACCTACGAGAATGCCACCAAACATTCCGGCAACACCTCCAAGCATCGAGCTAGAGCCAGTACCCATTCCTCCACTGGAATAGCCTCCTCCACCGTAGACCGGACCACCAAATACAGGTCTAGGTGCGTATCCTGGGGTGTACGTGTATTCAGGAGCGTAGACTGGCGTTTGTACGACCACAGGAGTCATTGGTGGTTGTGATAGAGCTGCGTATCTGTTTGCTCGACAGCACGGGCACAAACACCAGAGTATCGAGGAGGCAACGAACATAAGAATCACACACCCGAAGATCGTGCCCCAGCTTGCTCGAGATGAAGAGGAAGAAGTTGTCGATGATGAAGATGTCGGTGTTTTGGTCTTGATCGTTTTACAGTTGCAGGCATAATTGCTTACTGCACATGTGGCTTCACGGGGACAGCAGCATCTTTGACGTTGGCTTGCTCGGTCCAACCAGTTGCCACAGAATTGTCCAGGTCTGTCCAGGTAAGCGTGGGAGCAATCCCCCGATGCTGCACACACTTGACATCCCGAGAGTGGAGATGTTGTGGCGTCCGTGGTGTTTGCAGTAGCTTGGACGGTTGATATTGCAAATACTGCAGCACATGACAGCACCAAGACGAGTATGCCATGCTTCGCCATGGTTTGGTGCAGGAAAATAGAGAAGTGTTCACATTAATTTCCATGCACGAAAACGCTATTTTTGCGAGATAAGACGCGATGGAGGAAGGCCATGCCATTATGATCTCGAGGACTTCATCGTGATGCAATCAGTAGCTCGAGAGCGACAGCCACAGGTTGGGAGCGACTAGCTTGACGAGACTAGCAAAAGATCATGTTGAAGTTGTCGAATGGCTACACCTTCGCGACCAGACGTTACAATTGACAGGCGATTCCAATTTTCGCGCATGTTTGCCGTGCAATACACTTTCAATGCATTATACGGCCAAGGTCACCACCTCAATCATCTGGAGCATCTTCTCCGTCGTGGGAGCCGAACAGGTCTCGAATTTTGACTTGTTTTGAACGTGATCGTCCAAATTTCCTGTGTGTAGAATCGGGTCGCCGCGACCTTGTCTTTAATGACACCAGCGTTTTTCTGTAGTAGTCAGAGTAGCTCGTTATTTGACTGACGACAACGACTCCCTCGGCACAGTGACCACTCCAAATTTTCGCACGCCAGATTGTTTTCCATTCCGATAGGGCCCTTGCAGTAGCCATCTCGACACCAGTCGCCTGCCATCCTTTCACAAGGCCAACAACTTCTGCAGCAGCCCTCTATACGAGCTGTAAATACAAGTAGCTCGAACGAAAACCAAAAAATCGGAAGTGGCACTCGTCCAGGTTGGGTACATGTACGTTAACGCTCTCCCACCATACAATTCGCCATATATTCCCTCCCCTACCCCTCTTCCAATAATCCAGTTCCGAGTATAAAGCCTCACTGTGCAATATAACGGCCGAGATGCATCCGATACTCGTCGCCTCGCTGCTGCTGCTTCATGCTGGCAGCACGCGCGCTGCCGAGTGTACTGCGCTCACAGAGACGACGCTCACGTCTTCTGGCTGTCCCTCGAGCTGCAACGACTATCCCTGTGTGCTCTATTCGCCCTCTCAAGAGTCCTGCGTCGAATTGGGCGCTAGCGGCCCCTGCTACAGCGACAGCGACTTTGAACTGCCTGGCACGTCCACAGAGTGCAATGTGACGTATCAATGTCTGGACTCGCTGCTGTGGGACGGCAATCAATGGCTATTGGCACTGGAAGCCAATGCGAATACGGACGAAAAGACCATGGCCACTGTGACAAAAATCACTGAATTAACGTATAGCAGCTCGACATTATCAGTGTACGTGTTATGATATCAGTTAGAGTTGGTTCGAAAGGTTCTTATCACTGTTATGATGATGTTGTTATTTACCATATACAATTTGCTAGTCAATTACAAGGAGCACCAAGTGAATCCACGCAGAAATCCGATATCAAGGACATCTCGCTGGATCAGACATTCTTTGACACACCGAGTGCCGTTGTCAGTATGTTTTTGCTGGATGTGAATCTGAGAAATACGCTCTCGTCGGTGTCGTTCGCTACGACGTACAAGACGCTGTATCTCACCAATGACAATCTGAACGCTGTGCCGGACCAATTTGCCAATTTTACAGCGATTACCAAGCTGGATTTGTCCTACAACTACATTACAGAACTACCAGACAACACCAGTGACGTCTGGACGGGTCTCAGTACTGTCACGGAACTCAATTTGGCTGGAAATGAGCTCACGGACTTCCCCGTGGTGTTGAGCAATCTGCAGACACTCAATTTGACGGGAAATTACTACACGACAATTCCAGATGACATCTATACGATGGCAGAGTCAGGAGCATTGAAGTATCTGTACATGGCCAGCTGCAACTTGACGAACTTGCAAGTGTCGGACTCGCAATTGTCACTGCTGCAGAATCTTGCAGCGTTTGATGCGGACGTGACGATCACGGACTGTGGCTCTGGCTACACGGCCACGACACTCAGCAACGCTGATGTGCAGGTTTGCGCTGTGGGGACTTCGTCGAGTGATGACAGTGGAGGCAGCAGCCACACACTGGCAATTGTGCTCGGCGTGTGCTGTGGCGTGCTGGTGTTGGCGATCATTGCATTTGTGTGGTACCGCAAGAGAAATGGTGGCCAGTTTTCGACCAAGGGCGGATCGACAATCTTTGGCACAGATATTGGCTCGAGTCTTACAGGTGGTGACACAACGTTCGGCTCATCGATTTGGGATGATCCGGATCTGCTGGCGGCACGCATTGAACACCGTGATGTCGAAGCTGTTAAGCTCCTGTCTCGTGGTGGCTTTGGAGAAGTATGGCTCGGTCTGTACATGAATGAGAACGTTGCCATCAAGCGCTTGTTGAGCGATAAGAAGACCATGCAGGACGCATTGGCGTTCGCGACGGAAATTAAAACGATGGCACGGCTGGAACACCCCAAGATTGTGCATTTTATTGGTGTGTCTTGGACGAACGCATTGACTATTCAAGCTGTGACGGAATTCATGGACTGTGGCGACCTCAAGTCGTTGCTGGATTCGAGCCGTGCCAGTTCGCTGACGTGGGCTAACTTGAAGTGCCAAATCGCCATCGATGTTGCTGATGCTCTCGTGTACCTGCACACGCTGAACCCGAAGCTCATCCACCGTGACTTGAAGTCTCGTAACGTGCTGATTGACGCGCAGAGTGGTGCCAAGTTGAGCGATTTCGGTATCTCTCGTAACCGCAGCTTTGACGAGACCATGACGGCAGGTGTGGGTACGGCACGCTGGATCGCTCCTGAGGTCATTCTGGGCGGACACTACACTGAATTCGCCGATATTTACTCGTTCGGTGTGGTGCTGTCGGAGCTGGACACGTGCAAGGCTCCGTTCCACGATGCCACCAACACGAACGGTGGCAAGATGCAAGATGTGACTATCCTGCAACTCGTGTCGGCTGGCAAGCTGCAACCGAGCTTCAACGAGTCGTGCCCGCCTTCCATCGTGAAGTTGGCGCGTGCATGTCTGTCGTTCGACCCTGCACAGCGTCCAAGCGCCATCCATATCTCGTACGAGCTGCGTAAGATCATGAAGGACGAGCTGTAGACTGCAAAGTGTGCAGCGGCATGATGTTTTGGTAGCGACGGAGGCTCTTTGTATTACCTCAGCTAAATTCAAAGTCTTTACATTACAAGACAGTGTTGCTTGCTCCATTCTCTTAATTGTTCGATAGACAAGCTGTTGCTCGTGAAAAGTAAGCAAACGTATAGACTGCTGTGGTCATCGTCGAACAAAGACCAGAAGTCTGAATTCCGACACTGAGTACATTGAGCAATCCGTTGATATGGTGTGGGGTCTGGAGAATATAACAAATAAACAGTGGACGTATGCGCGGCGTTGATGGTACAATCGGTAATCACAGTGATCGTCTATTATCCCTAGTTTGATTGTGAGTCCTAATGCCGAGCGTAGGCGACACCGATAGGAGGAGCTGGCGACAACTCGGTTGTCTGGGGAGACGTGCTGCTATTACGCTCTAATGCTCGTCTCCTTCGTCTCCATGCAACCACTAACACGATGCCGCCGATGGAAAGCACGACGACCACAACGGCGATGACGACGACCACTGCGGTGTTGTCGAGAATGCTGGACTTGTTACTTTTTGACGATCCGTTGTTGTCATCATGGCTGGAGCTCGCATCTCTACTGTCCTGATCATCATCTCCATCTTCCAACACTCTCAAGCGACGGCCTTCAACGATGAAGCTGCTCATTGCCACCGTTAACAGCAGTATCATCAATAACTCTCCACGCATTATGCTCGACGTGTTTCTTGTCATTCAGAACCACTGGAAGTTCTGAAGTGGGCAGTGAACGAGATACCACATGACCAACATATTGGGTTCACCTCATTGAGTAAAGGACAGCACGAACTGCGTTTCGTGCAGATACCCTAGGTCAAGACCAGGGCAAGGGCGAGAGTCACTGGGCATTTGCCTCGATTGTGCTTTGATTCATACCCTCCGCTAGAAAATCCGGTCAAGTTACTTGACTCCAGCGCAAGAGGTTCAGGGCAGCAAACGAGAGGGTGCAGATGGAGACTTGTAGAGACATAGCTGTGAGAAACATCCAACAGCTACTGTGGTGGTGCTACTGCTAGCTATCCCATCTCAAGAACTGCTGACCGCAAGGGCGGAACAAATGTTTCGAGGGTGTCCACAATGGACAGTACACACACATGGAGATGGTCATTCATTCTGAAGGCCTCATCGACGCATTCGTCTCGTATCCAGCCTTACTGAAGAATACGTTGAGCATCGTACCAGTAATCGGACTGGATCTTATCATCCAACGTCGGTAGCTGCTGTAGTCTACTGATGCCTGTATCTGCCATGGGTCATTGTGGAACAGCACCTGATTGCTCCTCCATGTTCGAGTCCATGGGCGAGTGTTGTGCGTTCTGGCTTAATCACGTATAGCTTGTCGATGAGAGATATTCGTCACCACTGCAGCTTTTACCCCAATCAGCTGACTGGCACATACCTACGCGGCAGCACAAATCTCCGTCTACCTGATCGTTAATCTCCGTTTGTTCTGCTCAATGTAAAAGGTCGATAACCACCGAAAATTGCTGCTCTTCTCGACTTCTATCTGCCAGTCGTGCGTTGGTCAAATTGTACTAAGTTGGACCAATGCAACCTCGTTAGTCTCATGGTAACGAGCTTGATCACCTTTATCAATAATAAATGCAAGTGCTGTGTAGTTTCCGTTTGGAACATGATCAATATCAGGTTGGAAGTAGTACAGAGGAAGCCTTGACCGCGAGGAAGGCAAGCACCGCGATATCACGAGGAGTAGATCTAGTTGATGTGAAGTAAATTTGAAAGTGAATTAGTTTCACCGTGATAAACGACTTAGCGTCTCATGATACCGCGGTATCAGATTTGTTGGGAGACAAATCTACTATTGCCGGGTTATACGGATACCGGTAAGGTTGTTGATGTAAATAACCCTGGGATGCTATTTGTCAGTAGCTACAACCGTAGTATATTGATGTGGTGCTCTAAAATCTAAAGCCTGACCCACTGCTCTTCTTAGTGTTGGGCGCTTAACTTCTGGTCGAACACACCGTCGTACGAATTCTTGGTGCTCATGTAGCTGTACAAGTAGTCCGTCGGTATCGTCAGATTAAAGCCTGGCATCTCATCCACACATGACTTGTCCAGAGTCTCCAGCTTAGCTTTGTTTTTCACGTAAGACACGAGTAATTTCATACCACACGTCTCACTATATACATCTCCACTGATAAGCTGTGTTGACACGACAGCGCCATGTGTGGCATAGTCAAAAGAAATCAGCTCCTTGTTCTCACCATCGAGGGTTTCAAGCAGGTACTCAGCGTACTTGTGTGGTGTCTGCATATCAAGCTTACTACTCATCAACAACGCACTGGCGTGGTTAGGAATTGTAGCACTCTTGTTCCAGAATTCATCACGGTCATAAATGATAGCGTTGGCATCGTAGTTATTGAAACCAAGCTTATCACACGTCGGCGATGCCTCCTTGGAAAAAGCACAGTACTGTGGGTTCGTTGCATAAATACCCCAGTCTGAGATTACAGCCGCTTCTTCAATTTGGCATCTGACGGAGTCGGTGTTTCCCACATCTCAGAAAACGTGATGAGATTATAGAGCAGTGTTGACGCGTAGGCCGAGTCTTGGTCTTTTGCATCAATATCTGCAGGGAAATGTTATATATTCATAGCAGAAAACACCTTTAGATAAACCACATGTGCAGTTGATTTTATCATCACACTTGCAGCCACCTAGGTATGTTTCTAGGTACTTCTAGCATCGAACCCAACGCACGCCGTAGGACGAATGATGGTACTCCTTCACCAAGATTGATGCTTGGACTTTGTATGGTGTTCACCAGCGCAGCACAAGTCGAGTTGGGATTCTTATCAAATCTCTTGTACAGATTCTGAATCGTCAATGACAGACTGTTCTTCTTGAATCGATCATTGCAATGACGGTCATGCTTGCAAAGCGCCAAGAAACGATCAGCCACTTCTCCAGCGTCAGTATCCCACGTCGATACGTACTCAACGCTGCCTCGTGGCGATCCCGAACTGGTGGCAATACCATCGAAGACATATCCAATCACCTTAGGAGGGTCCAGATGCATGAGACGCTCAACCAACGCCGTACCGTAGCTCACACCGTAAATGATATTGCTTTTTCCATTCGAGAACTTGGAGAGAAAGGTCACAACGTCGGTGGCGGCACTTGTCATGGAAAAGGCCGACAAATCGCCATATTTGAATTCAAGATCTTGAGCACAGGAGCCAACTTCCGATAAAGCGATTTCGCCACCCGAAGGCGAGCCAGTGGTTGTTGTTTGGGATGCCATGCAATCGAGTTTTGTACTTCGCCCAGTTCCACGGTGGTCCATTGTGTAGACATTCACAGCTCCTTTCAGTTTTTCATGTAGAGTCACCATCGACGATTCCACTGCACCAAAACCAAACATTCTTGTTAGTAAGTGACCCAGCGATGACAAACAACGATACCCCAACTATGAACTCACAAGTACGGTACACATGTTATGTGCTCTGCTCTTTTGGTGTTCGAAAAGTACAACTTGAAGTCGATATCCCATACCACTTTGTCAACAGGTTTTTACAACGTCTCAACAGCATCCTTTAGCAAAGTCATGTGTATGCACTCACTCCTAGTTCTTCATTGTTTTTATATGACAAAACTGAAAACTATTGTTTTAATACCTCTCGTGTTTTACCACCTGTGTTTCACCAAAACCGAGTTGCTGACTTTGGTTGATGTATAGTGCCGGTATACAAGTTACTTACGTATACGTGCTCACAGAGAACCGAAGAGGCGCTGAAGTACCAACATTTGGCAGATTTCGGAAGATCATGGTTACCATGGCAGCGGATCGGTAAGATCGTGGCAACCACGATTCATGTTTACACATGGTAGCGGATCTTCACTGTTACTCCTGGGCCCCCCTCGAAATTCATTTTTTCCTATGATTGACAACTGCTGTTGTTAGAGAAGTAAATCAGATGATGTGCTGCGGCTTCTCTGGAATATCGATGGAATTTGGTCCACAACCCAACTCTTCCCTCATCTACAGCATATCATCAAAAACATCCAGAGGAATTTGCAGGGCAAGAAAGAAACTGATAAATCGGACGACATGTCCTTAGAGTCAAGCAGAAATACGAGCGGTGGTGGCGAAGGCTAGTCGATAAGTTTTGTAGTTATGATGGTGTGGCACTCCTCTAGTTCAACATGTAGATTTTATTGAATCTCAGACTAATTTAGAAGTTGAAAATGAGTCAATGTTCAAATTTAGTCTGGTTTCAGACTGTTTTGTGTTAACTCATGAAAACGTACATGAACAACTGTTCAACAAATAACAAATTGAATTAAAATTAGGGACCCAGGTAGTTAAACCGGGGGATTCGTAGCTCGAAGATTGACGTCTGTCCCAAAGAAAGTTTTAAGCCTGGTAGTGCTACGGCCACGTAGTACATAGGGATTAATTCTGGTCGCAATTTTGCCTAAGTTACTCCATTCGTAGATACCGGGTCGTTTACAAATCATCAAGTACTACTGATTTGAAATAGCTGTACAACATTCAACACACAAGAAAGTGTTTTTCCACATAGAACACGAAGGTGGTGCACTTGTGATTTTGCAATCATGTCAAAATTCGCCGTAGCATTTCGGGTCATTGATATTCGCCATCGAAGAACCACACTTTCAGCAAGCGACTGGTTCGGCTAGTAAAGTACTTTTGCACTGGAAACACTCGACGGAAGATGCATGTTGCAAACTTGCAGCTTCTCTTTAAATATTTCAATGTCTCCAACGCATCAGCGGTAGTAAGACGCACCTTCCAACCTCCACAAGTGACTCGTGTCTATCTCGAACAACGCGACAAAGTTGCCACCTTTGACATGCTCACAAGCAAAGAAACTGGCCTCCAACATGGCATTCCCCATATATATGTTTTGGCGATGTTAGGTGATAGATTCCATACAAGACACTTGATTCTCTTTCTGGGATTGTTTATAACCACAAGACACTTCACAGCTACTTTAGTAAGGATATTCTACAAATAGTCCTCTTTACTTTAATTTTATAGGATACTGTTTTCTAAATGTCTTCTTGGGTAACAGAGATAACAATTTGCTCGAGTTAGTGCTATGAGAACTCTACTGTGATGTAGTCTCACAACTTCTCTCGTGGTCACTCACGGTCATGGTCAGGTCTCAGTACTGCTGAGAATCGGCTCACAGATTGATGTGTTCTGTGTAGTCAAAGGGGGTTTTGGGCGTGATGCTTTCCTCCTCGTGCGTAGGCACGTGATAAGGCATGCAGTGCAGGCATGGCCAGCTAATAATTCATTCAGAGTTTTACTCTCAACTACACAAGCATTCGCATTACAATCTATACTTCACTACGTTAAGTAATTCCTTGCAGCGCAATAGCTGTTAAGTGCAAGTAACCAGCGCAATCTTCAAGCCGATGGAAACTCGTGTCCATGATGCTAGCGTTGCACTGTATCCAGCAGTCCATGATGCTAGCGTTGCACTGTATCCAGCAGTCCATGATGCTAGCGTTGCACTGTATCCAGCAGTCCATGATGCTAGCGTTGCACTGTATCCAGCAGTCCATGATGCTAGCGTTGCACTGTATCCAGCAGTCCATGATGCTAGCGTTGCACTGTATCCAGCAGTCCATGATGCTAGCGTTGCACTGTATCCAGCAGTCCATGATGCTAGCGTTGCACTGTATCCAGCAGTCCATGATGCTAGCGTTGCACTGTATCCAGCAGTCCATGATGCTAGCGTTGCACTGTATCCAGCAGTCCATGATGCTAGCGTTGCACTGTATCCAGCAGTCCATGATGCGTGCTTCAAATCCTCCTTGAGAAAAAGTATGTCGTAAGGGGGAAGAAAACGAAGGCTTTTTTGCGTTTTGCCTTGCCCAGCACCTTTGTCTTATGTCTATAGACAGTGCTGGCTGATTAATTTGGGTTATGAGCGATTTTGCTCCTTAGGGATCCAGCGGGCAGCACGAATTGGACACAGGACGTCGTCTCCCGACTTATGGTGGTAGTGATGTTCCTCTCTTCCGTACTGATTGTTCTTGGAAGAAATCAAAATGGGTCACCGGCGGGTCCTGACCTTAAAACGGATCCAAAACTGTGACCCAATAAAAAACGGGTGACCCAAAATGTGACCTTATTAAAACCTGCTATATTCTATTAAAACGATAGATAAAGAAGTAGTAATATATAGAGGTTATAATAACCGATGTACCAAATAGTACATATGTCGAAGTGTAAACCTACCTCTGTCGCCTTCACCGTTAATTTGTCTAGTCCAGGCAATAATGGTTCCTTCGCCAACTATATCAGCTCCTGCAGTCGCTTTTCCCGCGCTATCAGGTGACGGTGATTCAACCAACCAAATTGACTCCAACTCGTGGATTCTGTAGTGGATGCAAGCATATCAGCTTGATTCCACCGCGAATGATTCGCCAGTGCACACGCCAGATGGAGATCACAGATGACCACGAAGTGTCCAACAGCCATCAGCTATTGGTTATCGGTTTTACTGTTATCGCTGGTCAAACTACCAGTGTTTGACCCAGCTTGCATTAGGAACTAGTGTTGCGAGGATACATGCCTATTGGGCTGATTGTCGTGGATCGGAAGAACTGACTACTTTAGTCCGTCTCTCAACTTGAAGGCAGCTTCAAGCTTCAAGTTGACTGCCTCTCTAGTAGACTCTCCACTAGAGAGATGCCCTATGCGTTAGAGTGAGAGCTGGAAGCCTCCAGCTCAAGCTCACTTCATAATTTTCTAGCTACCACAAAAGTGCTAGTTAGTTAGATCAATACATTCGCTACTATTCCGTGCGGGTCAAGCTCCGCATCGCAGAGTGTTCAAGTTTTGGTTTTTTACCCGGGATACACTACAGATTCTCAGGTGAAACAAGAAGATCTTGTACGCTCAAGGGTTGAGGATGACGAGCTCTCCTCGTCATCAACTGCGATAATAGATTGCAAGATTAGCCATTAGGGACCGCCGCGTATACCAAGATAAAGGGGGAACGCGAAGACAGGCATACCACAAGTAAGCTGCCGCACAGCTGCAATGCACCTTCCCTGTGGTATCAAGGCGCAGTTTTGTGTCCCAACGGCATGAATAGTACGCTAATACAGAGTAAAACGGATCCTAAGGCGTCTTCGGAAGTGCGCTCACTAAAATGAGTCGCTATACATTAGAGCATCCGTAAAATAATATCGGACGAGATGTTCGTGGTCTTCTTGCGCTCTACAATCAACATTAAGAAGGCGCCCGGGAGACGAGTCGCGTACAGGGGGAGACGTTTCGATCTGATAGTGTAGGCAACTAATATGGCAACGATGTCGTCTTCTTCCCCGTCGTTGAAGAGACTAAAAAGAGCCTGAATGTAGTGTATCCCGGGTTCTGAATACC